>OX104067.1:5006963-5052299 GCA_944474145.2 Dicrocoelium dendriticum | reverse complement strand
CTGAAATTGCATAAACCACGGTCTGATAGGATTAGGACGGAAACTCGTCTATCGCGCCGAGTTATAGATCGCTGGAATTCTCTTCCAGATCACGTGGTTAGGGAACCTACGGTTAAGGGTTTTGCGCGCCAGCTCGATGCTCTTGGGTGGCAACAGCAAACCTTTCCTTTTTCCTAGCTGACACCTTCATTTTTCAGTTCTTTTTTATTGACTCAAATATCTTGGTATTCCACTTGCTTAGCTCTTACCACTTTTTCTTTTGCCTCCTGCGTTTACTTTTTTCTCTTTCTTACTTCACGTAACCGACCCAGCAGGGACTGCTAGGGCAGGATACGTGGGCATTAATTGGTTGGACAGGGTGTGATGCGGTCTTTGTTTTAAGTCCATCAGTATTTCAAAGTTCGCCAACTCCTGGTTCAACGACCCGCCGAAGAAGGAACACTCACGGGATCTATCCTATCGTTCCAGTCCCGCTTGAACTTGAACTTGAACTAGCACAATTACCCTTCGTTCTTCTTATCTTCGTTACGTTTATTGCAGATATTCATTGTAGGCTCCACACATCTTCGAGCTTATCTGGAGATACTAGGAGACATTCCTCGTTTCTCCATCCTGTAATCCAGATTGTCTGTATCACTTACCATCGCTGGCTTGTTGATGTGTTCTGTGACACTGTAGCAATCCACTTGTAACCAAATAGCCTAATGGACTGGCTACATCAGGGCACCGAAAGTTTCTCGCAGCGCCATGTTCTGTCCATCCTCATAAACCTAAGCACTTCTGCTTAGCAGCAACTAGTAATCGTAGGCTCCACGCATTTCTGGAGCTTGCTAAGAGCTGCTCTCTTCTATCTCGAACATACTTTGTGGCTGTCTGCGTCACATACATCCGCTTTTTGCTGATTTACTATGGGTAATTAAGGGCATACACTAGCAACTAAGAGGCTTCATGCAAATTCCATTGCTGATCACTGATACTCACACTTACAGCGACCCTAACTGTTCCTCGTCTTACCTCTGGCTCCCGTGTTTAGCAGCAGTCCTTCTTCATAAGCTACTATCATCTTTGTGCTTATCCTGAGCTGCCAAGGTCCACACTTTTTCCCTCCAAGCTTTAATCCCTGGGACTGCGTGCATCACATACACTTGCTGTCTGCTGTCCTAATTAGGTGTCCACTAGCAATTATAAGGCCACACCTAAATGCCATTGCTCATCCGCGACACCTAGTTGGCCGTAGTACAGCTCTCTCACGGGCTTCTCCCGACTCAGGCCTCCTTAATTATACTCCATTAACACCACCACATGATTTGATTAGCTGCACGTCGACGCGTCGTAGTCTATTATTCTCTAACTATCTAACAACCTCTTTGTATGCTTGCGCTTTACTTGTCCGCTGCCATTCTAACACGAAACCACTCTTAGTTTTCTTCTGTCGTGCAAACATATCCAGGTATTCAGCATAAGCCGCTCTTCTGCCACACATTTCTAGACCTTTATCTACCCACTACTTGCTGTATTGTCTTAGGCATTTTTTACCTGCAATACTCCAAGTCTCGGGCTAGCAGTCCATGCCTCAATCCAGCTAGGCACTATTACCCTAGCACTCTGGCTGCTGCGGTTAGGTCTCAGGTTCTGATGTCCACAGCAACCTTAATGTACGCATATATTCTGGCTATTCGCGGTCCTTCCGTCAATTAGCCCTTCTTAGCTTTTTAATTCGGCACTCTCTCTCACCTGGTCAGTACATAGACGCCCCTTAGCTTCTCATCTACAGGTCTTCATTCCTCAATTCTTCGCTGCTATTTTTGCGAAACTTACCCATGTATGAGTCCAAAAGACTCACTGGCTTTCCCTGCGTCAGCATATTCTACGCTCCCCAGCGAAACTTCCCACGCAACAGTTGCATCATAGCAAACGGATCCTGTGTTTTCTTTGCTTAACGGCGCAACGCTCTGCATCCAAGGTATACGGTAGCAACCAACCTATAGGGCTTTGCTTCCGATGAATATTCAAAAGACACTTTTAGCATAATCATTGTTACACATTGTACATCATATGTTTCCTCTAAATGTTAGACCATAGTACGTAAATAATGCTTGTTTCCACGTCTGTTCTTTGCGGCCCTGTTTGTCTCTCACCTTCCCTTTCTCCGAGGTCTGGAACTTCTTGGAGATCTGGGATCGGAATGTGAAAGAGCTTGCTCCTGGGACAGGACATAGAAACCCCCAAGGACCTACATAGAACACGGCTGTACAACAAATGGATAAAAATGCACTCACTACCATGACCGTCGTCCAGTAATGGTAGCTGGACATGACGCCTTTATACTCCTGCGAAGTATACATAATCCTGTAAATTCTAGAAGCAAGAAACGGAAGTTTTGCTCACCTGGACACGAAGATGACGAAGGTCTAACCCTCCATAGGCCTCAGCCATTATGGCCGCCGCGAGCAAAAATAACCTGTTCAGCTAACAGAGGAAATTAGAAGGCAATTGACGGCGGTTAACCGAGTGTTAAATCAGTCGACGAGCTGCTCTGCCAGTTTTACATTAGTGTACAAACGGATTTCTGACAGTGTTTCAGGACGTGGTGGGTTTTCGCCTGGCAAGCGTTCTCCCTATAAAAAGCCACAAGTGTCCGCTTAACAACACTGCGACGTGGCGGATGTGACTCGCCACTGAATAAAGTCACTGCCCACAACTACATACTGGCAAGCCGACCAGAATCCTAATGTAATATTTTCCTGACAAGTTTTCTCTACAAACGGAATGCCCAGCCTGTTTACACTACGCCCACTATAACCCAACTTGTCGTCATGTTTTGACGAATTTATACCTCAAGATTAATTTTACAATTTACAAAGCTTGGACAACTTTCGGCTTATTGCCGACTACATACATAGCAACGTGTTTGTTGCGAAACATAAATTGCTTGTAAACGTTGATCATGCCTAGTCAGGTGTGTCTCGGAAATTCGAGAATATACTATTTATTTATTTATTTATTTATCGCCAACATCGAGGCGACCTAGCCTTGACCTATCGCACACTTACCGGTGAAATCGGACCCGACGTATCTGGGCTATTCCAACCGGCTCGGCTTCTATCGCTCCCAGGTCACTCGCTGAAGCTACACAAAACTCGATCGGATGGAGTCCGGGCGGACTTTCGTTTATCAAGCCGAGTGGTGGATTCCTGGAATGCACTGCCCGGGAACGTGGTACTGGCACCAACAGTGAAAGAGTTCGAACACCGACTCGACGGACATGGCCTTCAATTCCCCTTCACGTCCTAGCTTATCCGTCTTATTGAATTATTAAATCTATTATGTTTTCTCTTGACACTCTTAGTACTTTCGTACTTCTCTTTCTCGTTACATGTGACCGGTGCGGCGGGGACTGCCAGTGCAGGTCGCGTGGGTATTAATTTGTCGACTGTGGTGTGATTCGCGCGCGCTGATCTGACTCTTCTAGATACCGGTTATCGCGGACGAATAATACCATGGATCAACGACGCGCCACGGAAGGAACATGTACGGGGATTTATCCTACTGTTTCGGTCCCACTTGAACTTGAACATGTCTTCCCTCATCTGTTGCTTTGGGGGGTTGGTGATGCAGCATTGTGCCCTGCGGAATCCGTAGTGCTACAGTGCGTTTATGCACAAGCCTTTCCAGTGAGCGCTGAGAGCGTGTTTGATTATTCGTTTCACGATTTTGCCCACAACAGACGTCGAGCATATCGAGGGGTATTTCGTAGGGTCCTCTCGGTCACCACCTTTGCATTTAGGCATTATTGTTTCTACATTCCAGGCGCTAGGTAAGCGGCCCTCTGCAAGTGAGAGCCTAAATACTTAAGACATTGGCTCGGCGATGTACTCGGCCAACATCTAGAGGAATGGTAGGCCTAGTCCGTCCGGGCCTGGTGGGGAGTTGGGCTTCAGCTTCCTGCGTAGTCGCATGACTACCTCGATGCTAAGTTCAACTTGCTTGGGACTTGGGGAGCACGTGGGCCGGCAGATGTTGAGCAACGGTGGCTCTACTGCGCAGACAGCTGTGTACCGAGGCCAGTAGATTGGCTTTCTCATCATCAGGTCTTAGTAAAAGGCTTTCACCAGGGACAGCTAGAGCATGCATGCCAACGCCCGCTTTGGTGTCTTATTTTGTGTATGAAAGGTGCTTCTTATGGTACGTCCAGGAATAGACAGCCAGATATTGTTAGTATAGAGCGCTCTTCTGCTAGCTTTTGAGGGTGCGCAAGTTTCCTACCCTTTTACTTTAGTTACTCCGAGGCTAGTTGGGTGCTCTTGTATACTGTTCAGAGTTTACGCCGTCTGTTCTGTAAGGACCTCAGTTCTTAGTCGACCCAGGGGGTGCTTAGTGGAACGGTCTGCCTTTGAACATTGGGAAGGCAGTTTGGACGCTGGACTTCACCTTGGCCAGCAGTAGGTTCCATGCTTCCTCGATACTCACGGACTGTGGGATACACTAGTCCTCCGAGCTTGCCAGAGCGTGTAGTCTGGATGGATCTGTACGCCAAGATTTACTGCTTTATGCTCCGTGGTCAGTGATGGTAAGACATCGTGTGCACAAGTTGGAGGATTGTAGGGTACCCGTCACAAATGTCAGTGGACATCCGAGTGAAAACCAGATCACTGATATTTGCCGTCTGGTCCGGAAGCACCGCGTTGGTGTGTGTATGTGCTGAATTAGATTGCATTCCTGAACCGCTTCGAGAGGCCCTCTCTTGAAGGGATCTTGCGGAAGTTACAAGGTTATAAATGATACTGAGTACACTGAAGTCACCTATTAGCAGACAGTTTTTGTCCCTGCCATTGGTTTTGTTTGAGTCCAGAAGATGAGAGCCTAAGCCCAAGGGAACTCTGTAGGCAAATCCAATCGTGGGGGTTTGTTGGCCATCAAGGATCTGGCAGAAAAGCATTTCAGAAGCAGCGTTATAGTTGTAGAGCGCTTCAAAAATGTGGACTTTGAGGCACTTTTGAGTGGATAACCACCCCCTCCGGTCCTCAAGTTAGTAAGATCAGCTCGTGAGAGTTGATATCCTGGTATGCTAGGTTCTGTGTCCAATACCTCAGAGAACAGCCAAGTTTGTGAATGCCAACAGATCTAGATGGTGTTCAAGGATGAAAAGTTGAATCTTGACGAGGTTGTTCTGAGGCTCGACACATTGGCAATTATTAATGGTAGACCTCTGTTTGCGCCAGTGGGCTGGGTAGCAGAAAATTTGGTAGCCAGCGCGCTCCTGGTATTATCTTCACTACGCAAAAGTCCACAGTATGGAGAGCAGTTTCATCACTGACTCTGTGCGTGCATAGTTCATTAACAGCTTGTTTCATTTTAAAAACGATCTCCCGGACAGAGTTCACTTAGGACGAGGATGTTTCACCCTTAAGACGCAAAGTGCGCCTGAGGACGCGGCGGTAATATTCTTCGTCTTGACGGACGACTTTAAGGAAGTGGAACTTCGTAGGACGTTCCTGCTTTCTACCCAGGCGGAAGGCTGAGACGATGTTGTGGTCCTGCTACAATTCGTCGAATAGAATGGATACCATTCGTTTGAGGAACGTCTGATCGTCCAGCATCCTTTCAATTGAGGTCACTTTGTCAACTTCTGGTACATCTGTAATAAGTAAACGGCGTTCCCTGGGAGGTCTGCTTTCTCCTATTTGCTGTGGTTTATATACAAACGGATTTCAGGGTATCAATTGCTTAAGTTGTGTGAGTTTAACTGAAACACGCTGCAGCTGCTTTTACGTTAAGTGGAATTTTGCTTTTTCTCAGTGGCTGCCTTCCTGTTTTTCTATTCGTGGCGTGATTCCTCGGGCTGCCTTTCCAGGTACATTACGCGCCGCCGCAGCGTAAGTCATCGTCTTTGGCACAGTTCCCGCTTCAGCTTCCTAACCTTTGTGCTTTGCATCAAACAAATGGCTCCCGCTGACGTAGCGGAGGATGGCTGACTGCGATTGTGCAAGAGGATAGCGGAAGAAGACATAAAGGATGAGGTAGTTTGCAGTTCAGTGTTCGTCTCGGTTCCTTGTGTTAAGGTCAGACAAGTCAGGAAAGTCTTGTCGCCTACGGCTGTACGTCACTGCTCACAGTGGGAAATAGTGCCAAAGGAAGCCGTTTTAGTCATTCATACAGGTCGGGTTAGATATTGCAACAGTCTACATTACAAGACATTAGCTCCGCAGGGGACGATTTTGCCGCAGATCAGGCACTTCCAGGCCATCGTTATAAAAGGGATCAACAAATCCCATATGGCTTTAAAAACAAACTACCAAACTCAGAAGCTACAGAAAAGCGCAGAAGCCGCCACATGCAGCTGAAGTTTATTGAATAGTTTAACTTGTAAGGAACAATATAAGGAATATCTTTGACCAGGTACATACACAAGATTAGATGCAAGCATTTAGCCATTGTTTTGTTTTCGTTACGCAATGGCACATTAGTAGCAGACAATAGCCTGCTTTTCCAAACGGCACAGTGTATTTTCAGCCTATAAGGAGTCCGTTAGTTCCGTACTTCGACGGTCTTCTGGTCCTCTATTCTAATCCGGGGGCAAATTGGCTATTCTCGCTGGCATTCACCTGTCGGTGGATTGGTCTTCCACTGTCCTGCTCAAACCGCCAATACGTCGTTATAGCATCGTACACTACCGCGTGGCTGTTGTACCATAACAACATTGTCAAGCTCTCACTGATCACCGTTGGCGTACTTGACGGACCGGACAATATCCCGTGAGTTGGTCCCAATATTTTTTCTTCGGCGCTGCAGTTTTGGTTTTATTTCGCACTTCATCATCTTTTACTGTTACAGCGTTTGTATTTCTTATTGCTGCTAAACTTACGCTGTTTTTGTATTTTACACATGGCCCCGTGCTGGGGCCGTTTGATTGCACTGTGAGAAAATTGTGTTGATTTAGGACGTTCCGTTGTACAAATGGTACATAGCAACGAGATTACCGAGCGACATTACCAAGGAGGATGAATATGCAAATAGCCGGAAGTAGCTGGAAGGTGTTTAGGAAATGGGATTGTGTGTGAGTTATGGTACCATAGAAATTGTTATCGGTAAGGGTGCATATGTATGATGTTTGTTTTATTGTTTTGGTGGCCATACTCGTTTTTCCTGCTATTGCTATGGTTGTGGATGATGGGACCGTCGAGTCCGCCACTGTCGCGATTTTGAATACGGGCTGTTTTTCATCAGGATAACCGGGTACTGATTTCCCTAAATGTAGGGGTTTTATTGGGTTAATTTCTTACGCAACGTGGTTGTGATTAGGTCAGTAGCCCCAAAAATCTAAAAACTGAATTGTACCATGATTAATTACAAAGTTGAATAAAAAGTGGAAAAGTTGAACTATAACGGTAATTAAGGGGTTAAAATGGAAACGGTATATAAAAATGGTTTATGGAAGGCCGCGGTATGTATCCGTAAAAAGAAGAATGTGCGAGCATGTATGGTAAATTTTCCAAGACATAGGAGATTCGGTGTTTAGCAAATGGTTTTCTAAGTGGGGATTTAATTTCAGCGGAGTTTACATATGGAATTGGTAACCGTATAATCGACATGATGACTAGAATCCTTACTAATGGATAGATAATGGAGTGTGTGTGTAAGCATGGAAAGTGCTGTCGAATAGATATATATATACATATAAATATATATGTATACACATATACAAATATATGTATGTAAATATGTTTGTAAGGAGACATGATGTTCATCTTCGCCTCCAAAGTGATAACTGTGCGAATGCCACAGAAGCGCATTCCCAATCTCGTAACGTTCGCCCTTAAACGTCACAGCAAAGCGAGCAGGGCAGTTGTAACAGCGGTACCTGTAGTAATCTTCTCATCACGCAGATACCATGCACTTACCGCCTTCCAGTAACATTGCTGCGCTTTCGTTGCACACATACAAACAGAATATACCGATACGGGCATCCTTTCGGTAGCACCTGTCCGGTCTCCCTCCGGTAAGCCTTCGCAGTTATAACGTTCCGACGAATGAATGATGTTGCCTTTTCAATCTGAAACACGTACAGACCATATTTCACCGATGCAAAGTACAGATAAGGACCCTTGGGTATACGTTGGGATACAAGAGAGTCATCCACCATAACCGCTAAGCGTGAAGCGGGAAATTGATTAACCACCGTGACGCATTTAAACCACTTGGTATATTGATTACTAATTGAGGTCTTAGCATTTCAACAGCCATCCTAAATTAATAAAAAACATTCCCATGCGTACAAGGCCCCAAATTTACCTCCAACCACCTCCAACCGTGTGTACCGAAATCACACTGCCGAAGGTACATTAATTCCAAGTGGCGGATACGACGCTCCGGTGGATGATAGTGAGCTGTTCAGGCCTTTGGTCATTGGGAATTATGAAGGTGTTTAAGACATTGAGGAGCAAATGGGACGTTTTCAGACTGAAACGGTGACTTGTTTTTCCCTAATTACCTACGTGTCTGCTGCGGCGTACCAGCGTGGAAGGCGGAAGCAGTTGCTGGATGCGGACGGCTACGGTTACATCCTGTACCGCTGCGTACATTGTCAACGTTCAGGATCGCGTGGCAAGCCGTAAGTTAATATTTATGCAACACGGAAGCTAGCGCAGGTAGATACAAATCCTACAAGTGCGAAGCGCTATTCTCGGTGGTTGTGAGGGAGGGTAACTATGTCGTGGGAAGTTACTTCATTATCCATAGTCATGGTTTTCACTTGGGTAACCCCTGGCTGTATGTACGCAACCGTCGGCTGTCACCGCGGCAGGAGAAAAAGTTTCTGCGTTTGATGGACAGTTTCCGTAGCACGCCGGATTTGAGACGCTTCGTCCTATCAGGAGTACGGCAAACGTGCAACCCGTATGGATCTGAGTAATCTGCGCATTCGCCATAGAAATAGAAGCTTATGTGAATTGTCTGAGGTGTCAAAGGTGTTGGAAGGTCACGGTGCTTGCCGATTGGTCTCTGAGGGTAGCCAGATTCGGTATGTATTCTTCTCTCCATCTGTAGTCCGTGGCATGGTTAGGCGTTATGGCGAGGTTTTCTTGTGCGATGCGACGCATCAGTTAACTTATGGTGGTTACCTTTTGTGGCATTGTATGTCCGTGGACGTAACAGGTCTTGGGATTTCCTTCTTCTACGCCCTATTACCTGAGGAGACGTCCGATAGCTATGGGCAGGCGGTGGAGGCGATGCGGGAGATGGTGCCTAGCAACATACGTTGCCGCCCGCTGGTGCTGGCTAAATGTGCTGCTCAGTTGCGGACGTTTGGACGTTTTCATCCCAACGCAAAGGTTGTGTTTTGCCGGTACCATGGTAAAATGGACGTGGATAGACGTTGCGATCTCATACGTGGGATATCAGATGCTCTCCGAATCAAGTTACTCGCTTGGCTTCATAACCTGCTACATACTCGTGATGCGTCGATAGTTGAAAGATTATTGAACGCGGAGCTACTTGGCAATCCGGAATGCTACTGGTATATGTGCGCACCGTGGCTCCCACACGCAGACTCTTGGGCGGCTCACAGACAAAGGGATGCTGTGTTTTTTGGGTGCCACACGACAAACGGGGTGGAGAATGAGAACAAGCATCTTAAGGAGTAGATGGAAATTGGGTATTGCCCACCCGAAAACCCTGCACAGCCACGACGCGTTTCGATGTAATTTCATCTCATCAGGTGGAGACAGCAGGATTTGAACCCACGACCATTGGAATAGCAGCCAACACAACTACCCCTTGGGCTACCGGGTCACGATGGGCAACACATTTTTGTCACAACGGTAGATGACTAATTGGAGGGTCATGTTTGGATTACACGTTGTGTGATTGGATTGCGACACGCACCCTCAATGTAATGGACTGTGATTCACATTGAAATGAACCTTAGTCACAGCGATCACGGGGACCGTATTCAAAGTAGATAGAAGTTGGGTACTGACCACCCGAAAACACTGCACAGCCACGACGCGTTTCGATGTAAGAAGTATTTGTAGGAGAGGTCATCCTTGATCACTCTGTTCACCTGCGTGGTTGCTAGGGTAAGCGGTATCGTGCACGAAAGCAACCGCATAATAGCTAGGCGGTGCATGAGCGTAGTTTCTGTTCCATAGGAGGTGTCCTCAGTGGCTTCGGTTTTCGCACAGCTGAGCGATTTCGCAGGGAATGATTTCATAGCCCATTTTCGTGCATCAACCGTTCTGGGTTGTAGGTCTGATGGGCCTTATTCGTTAGTTACCTGTCCTCGTTCGAAAGTGCGCCGGGTATACATAACACGCGGCAGTGAATGCATTTGCAAGTTCGATGGGCAGTGGCGGCTCCCTTGTGCTCACATTTGTTATGTGGCGGCGCTACACGGACATTCCGCGGAGGACATACGACATGGTTGTCGGTGGATCGCACCCCGGCAACCTCCCGCAGACACCTCGGACTGTGTTCCGGGGGATGGTGGTGTGCAGATTCTAGATCGTCAGGCAGCGGATAGCGATGCGGTTGTAAGCCGTGCCATAAAACTTGGCAAGATGCAGGATGTTTTGTCGAACATCGGCACGCAATTGTGCAGCTACGGATCAGAGAACTTCTCCGGGGCATTGACCTTCCTGAAAATGGTTGCGTTGCTGAAGTCCAAGGAAGCCAGTTTTCAGCTGTATGGTCGAACGTCGAAGTGCCCTGTTCCTCTTCTGCTGGATACGATGGCGAACGTCCGGATGCTATGTGGCTTACCAACACCGGGAACGTCGCATGATGGCACAGCGGTCGTGGTAGGGACGACGTCGGGAGGGATGTGCACACCCCGTGCAAGCAACAGCGTTGTATGACGTCGGCCCTGTAATTTCAACGGCAACACCGGTTCTATCCACATCGGCAACTGGGTCCAGGAAGCGTAAATCGCCCCTTAGGTGCCGCGTGATGGAGGTTAGCCCCAGTAAGAGTGCGCTAAGGGGCAAAGACTTCCGAAAGCTTCACACCAGGACATTCTTCTCCTACAAGGTTCCCGTTAAACTGAAACAGGATACTCAAGGAGTCGGTTCAGAGGACCTCTGCGGAGTATGTCAGCAGGAGAATGATGTGCAAGTTCGCGGGGACGCGGCGCAGTGGGTTATGTGCGATGCGTGCTCACAATGGTATCATGCGTCCTGTATGTGCTACGCTGGTGACGAGGAATTCGCTTGCTTCTCTTGCTCGTCCTAATATCTGTGCAACCTACGTAAACGGCGTAGCATGGCACGCGCTGCAGGTATGCCTATTTTTCACGCCCTTCCATTACGCCCTATGTTGTTATTGCAAACAGGATTGCAGTTTCCCGTTGATGGGAAAACGTGTGAATGATAAGTGAACAAGGTGCCGGGAAAGCTGCACCTGCGCTGCACTATCATAAATAAATAAATAAATTTTTATTCTCGACAATGCGAGGCACACCATTACAGGCATGATCATATTTAGCTAACATGGTGTGATCAAATTGTACAAAAGGACATGTTTGGCATAGCAGTGTATGTAAGTACATGGGTGTAGATGCGGATGTAATTGTGTAGGAATGTAGCTTGTGTTTTTGAATGCGCCGCAGAATGTTTGACTGTTTGTTATCGACAGGAATGTGAGAATAAGCGATTGATTTTCGTGGGTTGGATAGCATTTTCCGAATATACACGGGCCAGTGACTTTAGTTTGTGGCGAGTCACATCCGCCACGTCGCAGTGTTGTTAAGCATACATTTGTGGCTTTTCATAGGGAGAACGCTTGCCAGGAGAAAACCCACCACGTCCTGGAACACTGCCGCCAAACTATTTGCTGGAACGGGTTAAACCCGAACCACCCAGCTGGCACCAAGGGGCGTTGTTCGGCTAGCCAGCCTTATGTGCCGGTACGTTTCCCATTTTCCATATTGAAGCATGATTTAGGTCCGTATCAGCGGGCTGTCATTTTCACAGCCAAACTCCCTGCCAGGGAATGTGTTCCAATGTACCTGGAATGCAATTTGATGTCTGCGTGATAAGTATCCCTTGGTAGGGTTGCTTATGTGCCTTGACGGCTCTTCCAGCACCAGTGCGACGTTCCTCATAAATTGCTGTGATACTGCACCACGCCACAGAGCCTGCTCTCCGGTGATCCATCCGCCATGTGATGTCTGCCTGCCACATAGTCGCAAGTGCCGACCTTTTATTTTAAACATAGCTTCCCTTTCAGGCGGTCTATGATATGCGGCACACAGCCTTCCGACAAGACACGGCAACTCAGTCGCCTCCCCGGTTTGGCCCCCGCCATCTCATGCCCGCTGCATACGTAGTCGCAGGTGCGGTTCAATTTCCGAAATGTGTTCCTGTTCACAGACGGATTGATGTGCGCGGAGCACCGCCCTGCAACGTACCACTGCCATTGAGCCACCTCCCACGTATAACCTCCGCTTCATTCATACGTAGTCACAGGTAACGACTGTTTTCTATGATCAAATTTGTTTGAACAGCGAAAGAGAAATGCGCCGCCCACTGACTTCCAACTGAGCACCGCCACTGAGCCACCTCCTAGCGTGTGAAGTTCGACGCTGTCCATCTGGTTATGTATTACTTACCAGAAAGCCAATGTTTCTAGATAGGGCTTGAGTGACCAACCGCTTTCTAACCGGAATTAAGTATCTAACGGAGGGTGGATGAGCAACCTACATTGCCACTCGCTTCCCTTTTGACTGCCATAGACCATTCAGAAGGTTTTAAAGACACCTGGCTGTGGAATGTGTTCCCAGTCAGCCATAGGTAGTTTGTTGACTCTCAAAACCCTTGCTATCGGCTCTGGACGGGTCGTGGCATATGTTATGCGCCTCACAACTTCGCTGGTAACCGCTATAAAAACTAAAGCGTAGGCTCGGGTTACAGAATAGTTAAGCGCTTCTCCTTTTACCGCGTAACTGAAAAGTTCCATGTGCAGGCAACGCACTTCCTCATGATTTTACTTAATCCCCCGACCGTTTGCGGAATACATGCACGCCATGTATACATACATGCACGTGTTTACTGCGGGCGCAGAAGCAGCGCTACTTGTTTGGATTCTAATTAACGACTAATCCTGTGCTATTTAAGTAAAAGCTTCCATACGATTGTGCAGCCGCGAGGTAACCAAACACTGTTTGTTTGACGTAACAGTGCATCTTCCCACGGTTTACGGCCAGAACTTAGCTAAAGATGACTTCTACCATCAACTACCTGCTTTATGCCATAAGTGGCATTGCAAGTAGATGGTGGTTCTCAAAGGGGACCTCAGCGCACCGGTTGGTAGGCTCGAAGCTTTGGAACAAAATGTCAGTTGTCTGGAATGCTATCATATTCGCATGACGGCTAAAGAAGGCAAAACAGAAGCATCACCACACGAGGTTCTTTGGGCTGTAGTAATTCCTTTATACCCACGTGCCCTATACGTGCGTACACCTTGTTATGTCAACTAGGCATTCGACAAGTTATGAGCGGACAACCCTTGGTTAACAAGCCATCCACGTCACGGTGCGCGCAAGTCACAGACGCCTGACTGACGCGGTGACGCTGGCGGTGCACGCTCGCAGGTGTTCCATTCCCATTTAACAGAGTTCGGACATGGACGTGAAGGAAGCATATCGCGGTACTACAGGTTAGTAACCTACTGTGAACGTGGCGTTGCTACTTCTTGCATGGATTTGTTGATTCATGCACTGTTCCCCTTTAACACCATTACACAATCACAGCCATGACTACTTCCAAGGCTTCATTATCTCTACGTATTGCACATCTACTCCCGTTCCTGAAGCATGTTTCAGGTCCGCCTCAGCATTTGGAATAACAAAGATTGGGTAATGTAGTATTGCCCTTGCCTACAGCGGTAACCCGGAAGATTACATACTGCGCGCATTGTTGTTTCTTATGTTTATAAAAGCCCTGGCGCTTCTTGAGGATACCTGCGATATAACCGCAGATGACTTGAAGCTAGTTAGTAGGGGAAACGGAGCGACTTTGGCTATTTGCAGCATCACTTCCGTGATGCATTCCTGGTGAACAATTTCAGCCTTCGGCACATTGTGGCCATGCTGCCAATAAAGCGCCACAAGAGTTATTTCGTCTTAGGAGGGCACTGAGTAACACTGAAGCCGAAATATATATATATCAACAGGGCTTTCTCAGTTACGGATGTCACCATGCTCAGGATCGCATTTCATGCCTTCTGCTCGCTTCAGGCCGTTGCACACTGCCTGTCAGCCGGCTAAGGTCTCACTTTGCATCATGGATGTGCGACGCCTTCCTCCAACCTCGACAGGGATCACCTGCGCGGACCATTTGGGGTTACATCTTACCTTTGTTAAGAAATGTTAGTACCTGTGCAGTTGTATAACGGACAGCGCCATTCACGATGAGATAAGTAACGGTCTATGGGGAGCTGGGATTCCTTTCGCTCACCTTCGCACCTATGGCGGCCGCGCGACATCAGTGCCAAATAAAGGGTTACAATGCACAAGTTCCGCTGCACTGGCCCAGATTCCCTGGAATCTGCGCGGCGTTAGCAGTGCGTTTCAGAAACCGCACACCGTCGGTTCGCTTGCCCCACCCTGGTAAGCCAGCGCTATACACCAAACTTAGGGCCAATTTCATACCTCATATAGTTCTATACACCTCCCACGTGTCCCCTGTTATCCTTGATGTCACGTCGCTCTTCTAAAGCATGTTGTCGTATCCATATCCCTACAACACCGTGTCAGCAATGTCCTCACGTGTGTACTGTTGCCAGTCATGAACATTAATTTGCATTCACACTTCTTGCGTCTTTCCATTACAGGTTCCCGGTGAGGCTGTTCTTTGGAAAAGTACCGCCACGTGTGCGAAGGATGCACGGACCATTTCCCAGTGTTCCTGCTTCGTGGGTAACGAGCTATTAACCATCTCACCCTCAAAGTCAGTAATATTTGTGAATGGTTTAAACATCACCTCCTGCCGGTGCATCAACTTTCGTCCTGCGGTTTAAAACAGGATTGAAATCCGCCGTTACGAAGTGTAACGTCTCCGTGTAGCCATGATGCCGTGAGGCTTCCGGTGCATGCTCGCCGGAGTACCATTTCCATTTAACGGTATGGGGACATCGACGTCAAGGAAACGCCTTGCATTAGCACAGGTTAGTAACCAATTATGAACATCGCCTCAATATTGGTAACATTTGCCTTCCATGATAACTTTTCATTCACTGCAACAGTGCTATGCGCCGCCCATTGCCTTCAGATGTAAGGACCCGCATGATGCTCTTCCGACGTAATGCCACGGCCGTGTGACGTATACTTCATACCAACTCACGGGTACCATAGCCTTTGTATGATCACCTCTCTTTCAGAGCCACAATGACATGCGTCGTTTGTTTCACGTACCGTGCTAACGTTCCTCACATTTGGCGGCGGCGGTACAGCACTGACGCACGGAAGGTTTCAGTGTACAAATATCCCACCAACGACCCCATTTGCTTGCATCCGCAAACGAGTAACCGCACATTCCGGCAACCCGACACCGTCTGTTACCATACGCCAAAAAGGTAACTCCCTACCAACCACGCTCATTCATGCCGCGTCGCTCCGTTGCTGGTACCTTGTGAAGTATTCACAAACCATTTCTCAGTGTTCTCGCTTCGTGGGTAACGAGCCGTTAATCAGCTCACCCGCGAGGTCGGGAATATTTGTGAATGGTTTAAACATCACATCCTACCGGTGCGTCAAGTTTTCGTGGTGCGGTTTAAGAAGGCATTTCTTGTTCCCCTATGAAGCATAACGTCACCGTGTATCCTTGACGCGGCGACGTTTGCGGTACACGCCTCTCAGAGTACCATTCCCATCTACCGGTGTGTAGGCATCAATGTCAATGAAACCCGTTGCAATACCACAGGTTAGTAATCTCTTGTGCATGTTGCTCTCCTGCTTGCCGCGTGCATTGTTTCCCCCATAGACTGTCCCGCTTTACCACTGTTATACACCGACAGGCTTAAGGTTTACTGTAGGGATTCATTTCTGGGTATATATCTATGTATTGTACGTCGCGTTTCCGTTTACATGTTTAGGTAACCTGAACATCTACCATCTCACTGAGCGTATCGTCGCAATAGCCATGACGGCATATATGTTAGCCGTAAGCCACTGCTACAACTAAGGCGTTAACCAGCATGCACACACTACATCCACATGTACCCTTCCTAAGTGCTCCTTATTACTGCGTTCAAGGAGGTTAACAAGCTCACGGTCGGTGTGCATATATCCCGTTCCTTATGCATGCTCCTTTTCCATGCCTTGCCATTCATCGCTTGCTTGCCTAGTTGTCAGCGAACTTCTTATTTGTACATACATATACCCGGTTCTTGCTTGAATGGAAGGGTTGCACGGGCGTCATGTCAGTGTCATCCTCCAACGATGGGTCCGTGCACTACGCCTGGGCGCACCACCGCTCGGAATCCGCATTACGTGCCCTTCAATCCCCTAATACAAAGTGCCCCATTTCCCCTTGGAAGCAGCGTGGGCCGGCTCTATTGATGAAACAGACATCCATCCACATGCCTTCGGGGCTGAATCGTTTGTGTATACGCTACATAATCGGTTCGTACTTGTTGCTGCAGGTGGTGAAGCGGGACTCACGCATGCTTCCTCGGTAGGAACAAATGTACTGCGCCTATACCCATTTTGTTTTTGCGCTGTTTCCAAAGGTCCATACAGGACTGAATTGGGCGGCATTCAATACATGTATTCTTCCTGTGATCTCGTCAACCGGTGATCACAAATTCGGCGGCAACGCCGACTAATAAGGCATATGAATGAAGGGAATGTGCAGCACACATCAACGAGCAGATATCACTAATTCTTTTAACATACCATTACCGCAGCATTCCATCTGGTAACTTTGTTGGCCGCATTGCCTTCCATTTCACCTTAGCTGCACCTACCTACTGCTGATGCTCACACTTCAGACGACTCACATCTATGGCTCGGTGGACGGTCATACGTTCACAGACCTACGGCAAGGGTATTGCTTCCTTTCAGTTATACGTCAGATCTACAACTGTGCCGCATGAAATCCATTATCCACCAACCTCGCAGTGTCACTACTCATGAGAGGATAACATCTGTCCAGCCAGATAGGGCAACGGTATACACAAGCTTGGGTGCGTAGGTCCATATCAACTTCACTCCAGTACGACGACACCATGGATTACGTAATCCCCCACTTGTGGAACCCAAAGTCCTAAGGCTTACATACGCCCCATCAGACACAACGATACCGAAGACCGGGATTCAACATGCGTTACTTTTTCACCCCAGACAATATAGCATTTGTTATTAGTGTCAGTGAAACGGGATTATTTTCAGATGCAAAGCTGTGCCAATACGTGTACTTTCTTGCCAGGTGCTAAGAAAAATGCATAATTTGGAACGTCCTCATGTGCCCAGATACATATGTCAAACGCATATAAAAAGGCGCAAGTTCATGCAGGATTCAAATATATATAGGTTTGGCGGCATCCGGTTTCGGATCTGACTGTCACTGCGGCCAGCCACAGGACGATTGCGCCTACAGAGGTAACATGGATGGCTTGCGCTGCACCACCCACAGCTCCAACCACACACCCCATCTCCAGTGAAAACCCGAAGGAATAAGACCGCGAGGCATGTGGATGGGAACCACGTTTCATCAACGGAGCCGGCCCACACTCCATCGCAGGCAAACACAAGCAAACTGCATTTGGGGAATCAAGCGCACATAAGGCGGTGGCTGGACCGTAGTCCGCTCCACACTGCGTGCACGGCACCACTCTTCGAGCCTATCACGGCCACAAGATCCGTGAACCCTGTCCCCTCCAGCAACGACCAACAGTCTCCTGGAGCCAGTGTGGAAGATGTAGTGGGCAATAGACAGGTAGGCACCTTGTCAACATGCACATCAAGCGCAGCCACACCGGGGATAGCAAGCAACAGCCAATCACTTGGAAGGACAAGATAAAATAAAATAAATCGAATAATGCATACGGATACGGTGGCATAACTCTTCGCTAACTTAGCATATGAAGTAAGTTGGTTAGCAATGAATCCGCGATAAGGAAAAAATGTCCACAAATTACTCAAAAATGATACAAACGCAACAAAATTGCCGAGGATAAACGCACTTGGCGTAAGCGACGTGGTCAGCTAATAGCAGACTATTCAGATAGGCACAACTAACCAACTAAACTGGAATGAAATTTATTCAGCTTAAAAAGACCTAGTTTAAGTGTAAGTTGGTTTAGCCCAACTGCGGTGAAGAAGCATCAATAATGCAACATCAGCCTCAGCATGGGGCACATGAAGGAAACGTTTGGCGGCATCCGGATTCGGATTTGCCCGTCACTGTGGCCAGCCACAGGACGCCTGCGCCTACAGAGGGACCATGGATGGCTTGCGCTGCACCACCCACAGCTTCAACCACATACCCCATCTCCAGTGTAAACCCGAAGGAATAAGACCGGCAGGCATGTGGATGGGAACCACGTTTCATCAACGGAGCCGGCCCACCCTCCTTCACAGGCAAACACAAGCACGCTGTATTTTGGGAATCAACCGCACACAAGGCGGTGGCTGGACCGTAGTCCGCTCCACACTGAGTGCATGGAACCGCTCTTTGAGGCTAGCACGGCCACAGGAACCGTGCACCCCGTCCCCTCCAGCAACGACCAACTGTCTCCTGGAGCCAGTATGGACGAGGTAGTGGGTAATAGACAGGTAGGCACCTTGTCAACATACACATCAAGCGCAACCATACCAGGGATATCAAACAACAGCCATACACTTTAAACGATAAGCTGAAATGAAATAAATACAATGCTGCATACAGATACGGTGACATAACTCTTCGCTAAATTTCCATATGAAGTAATTTGGTTAGCAACAAATCCGTGATAAGTAAGAAATGTCCACAAGTTACTTAAAATGCTACAACCGCAACAAAATTACCGAAGATAAGCGCAATTAGTGTAAGCAACGTGGCCAGTTAATAGAACATTATTCAGGGAGGCAGAACAAACACAATAAAGCGGAATAAAATTTATCCAGCTGAAAAAGACCTAGTTTAAGTGTAAGTTGGTTTAGCCCAACTGCGGTGAAGAAGCATCAAGAATGCAACATCAGCCTCAGCATGGGGCACATGAAGCAAATGGTTGGTGGCATACGGTTTCGGATTTGCCTGTCACTGTGGCAAGCCACAGGACGCCTGCGCCTACAGAGGGACCATGGATGGCTTGCGCTGCACCACCCACAGCTACAACCACGTACATACATACATATAATACAATACACAAAGGAAAAATAGATACAACAGTTGCATGCCAGCTGAGCTACCAGCGACGGATGGGCATCGTTCCGGTAAGCTACCAGCCGGATACTAGGCAAAAAGAAAAAAGTTATTATGTTTTACCTTACGAAATGTGATCGTAGTTGGATGGGTGGCTAAAAGGGATAAGGAGGGACATAGAAACGCACAGCACAAACGCCACTGTGGTCGGCTCCTAACCATGTCAACAAGTGTATCCAGCCAAACGTGTTCACCGTCTTTTGGACCACAACCAGGGCGCCGTGACGCTCCAACCGACGCTAGCTCCGAAGTGAGGGCCTTCATTCCTCTTGACCAAGTCATCGCTTGGCCACCCCTCCTCTTCTTCCATCCACACCCCCGATGAGCAAACAACGCACGTCGAGGGAGTCGGTGGGCTGGCATGCGTAACACGTGGCCGAGCCATCGGAGCTTGGTGCATGAAAGGACAGTGCTGAGCGGTTCAGTTCCTTTTCCTGTGCCATAAACAATGCGTCGAACACGCTCGTTACACACGCGGTGTTCCCACCAGATGTGAGCCCAAATGCGAAAGCACCGATAGTCGAACGTAACTAGCCTCTTCATGTCCACCGATCTTAGGAGCCAGGTTTCGCAACCGTACAGGAGGGTCGAACGTACCGCTGTATTGTACACTCTACCCTTCAGGACGAGAGTGATGGCGCGCCGCCGCCATAGGTGGCGAAGATTAGCAAAAGCACTCCGAGCTTTCGCTATGCGGTTCGTGCTCTCGTCTTCGATCCCAAGGGCGCTGATACAACTTTCCAGGTAATTGAATTTCTGAACGACTTCTAGCTGATCCCCACCAAGGGTCAGCGCAGGAGGCGATCCCTGCCAATCTTGGAGGAACGCTTTACATTTCGATGGTGCAAAGCACAGCTTGAAGCGGCTGACAGCCAGCGCTAATCTGTCCAGCGCGGCTTGGCACGTCTGGGAGCTGTCACAGATGAGGGCAATGTTGTCTGCATAATCCAAGTCAAGAAGTCGTTCTCCTGGGAGTAGCTCCACACCATCCAAGTCATGTCCTGTAAATGCAAACTCCATGGCTTGGTCAATAGCGAAGTTGAAGAGGAAAGGTGACAGCGGGCATCCTTGTCTCACACCGCTGGAGATATTAAAGGGTGGCTACAAGTTGCCGTAAGCCCTCACTCTGCCCGTGCTACTCTCAAATAATGCGTGGATAATATTTACATATTTCTCGGGCACAAATTTCCCGAGTAAACAATTCCAAAGGGCACATCGATCAACCGAATCGAAGGCACCTTTGATGTCGAGGAACACGACTACGGTGGGCCGCCAATATGTGTGACGGTGCTCCAACAACTGACGCAAAGTAAATGTGTGGTCGATGCAACCAGGACTCCGACGAAACCCGGCTTGCTCCTCACGAATCTGGCTTTCACGAGTGCCAGACAGTCTGGGAAGGATTATGGATGCAAGTAATTAGGAGGCGATGGAGATCAGACTGATTCCTCTATGGTTGCCGCATTCTGAGCGCCAGTCGACTTTGAAGATGGGAACAATAACGGAGCAGCTCCAGTCGGTTGGGAAATTCTCCTGCCCCCCACAGTTTCACTAGTATTTCATGTAATGCATCAACAAGAGAAGAGCCTCTGAAGCTGAAGAGGGCTGGAGGAAGATCATCTGGTCCCGCGGCTTTGTTCAACTTCAACAGTCCGCTCTCACGTTGGACTTCTGAGCGAGAGGGTGGATCCAAAGGGACAGTCCACGGAGCAGTGCAATCAATCGCCGGCGAAGAATCGAACAATTCTAGCCGATTAAATTGCTTTTTAAACTGCTCAGCCCAACGCTCAAAACGTTTTGACAAATTGTGGGTGGGCTGTCCACTCTCATCACAAATTGTTTCACTAACACCAGGTCTCCTGTTGTCCGTTTCCCCTATCAGACTGAATAACTTGCGATAGTTGCCAAGAGCAGCGGCCACTTCCACCTCTGTTGCACGATGAGACCACCAAGATTCGCGGTCTCTCTTCAGGCTAACGCGGAGTTTTGCCCGGAGCTCTTTGCGAGTTTCATTGTGCTCGCTTCCAGCCGGGATTTGCCAGCAAGAATCGATAAGTTCCAGAGACTATGAAGAGACCCAACGTCCATGTTGTCGATCAGACATACCACATGAGGATATGCCCGCTGCTAGTAATGTCTGGCGAACATGTGACCAGTGACCATCAATTGTCTCCAATAAGCGATTACTCAACTTGCATGTCAGCGTACTTCGATACGCATTCAGAACAGCTGGTTTTGTCAGTTGGCCGGTGTCAATGCGCTCACAGCGTCGTCGTGGGCGTCCGCCGGACCGCATCCGTATGTCAGCACATACCAGTGCATGATCGGTGTCCACACATGGGCTCCAAATCGGGCGACACTTCTGGATGCAGCCTCTCCAGCGGTAACTTATCGCAATGTGATCGATCTGCGTCCAAGGCTGGTTCGCTGGGCGCTAAGTCACCCTCCGGCGGGTTCTGTGTCGAAAATTAGTGCTCGCAAGAACTAAGCGAGCATCTTCATACAAACGAAGTAACCGCTTACACATAAGACAGCGGCTGGACCGTAGTCCGTTCCACACTGAGTGCATGGAACCACTCTTCGAGCCTAGCACGGCCACAAGGTCCGTGCACCCCGTCCCATCCAACAACGACGAACTGTCCCCTGGAGCCAGTATGAACCAGGTAGTTGGTAATAGACAGGTAGGCACCTTGTCAACATGCACATCAAGCGCAGCCACACCGGTGATATCAAGCAACAGCCAATCAATTGGAAGGAGAACATGAAATAAAATAAATCGAATAATGCATACAGATACGGTGGCATAACTAATCGCTAAATTACCATATGAAGTAAGCTGGGTTAGAACGAATCCGCTATAGGTAAAAAATGTCCACAAATTACTTAAAAATGTTACAAACGCAACAAAGTTTCCGAAGGTAAGCGCAGTTAGCGTAAGCAACTTGGTCAGTTAATGGAAGATTATTAAGGTAGACAGAACAAGCGAAATAATGTGGGATGAAATATATCCAGCTTAAGAAGACCTAGTTTAAGTGTAAGTTGGTTTAGCCTAACTGCAGTGAAGAAACATTAAGAATGCAACATCAGCCTCAGCATGGGGCATATATATACCTATATATATATATATATATATATATATATATATATATATATATATATATATATATATATATATATATCAGCAACGGGAGAGCCTATGGTGCGCTGAGGCTGGTGGCGGCTAGATTCTGACAGATGGTCTACCCACTGCTGCTACTGTTACGCCATAGTCTCATGTCCTGTGTGCCTCCTCGTGGCGAGCGCTGGGTGGGAGTTGGGTTTCGCCCTTCTCCCTGCTATGACCCAGGACACCAATCCGCATGAGTCAGCTAACTGACCAGGTGCTAGACCCGCTGCCTTTCGGGTGTATATTTACTCGAAGGCTTTGGCTGAGGACCCGAGTCGTTCTCCTGTCAGGAGTGGGCGCCCTGACAGCATCCTAGTCCATCCTCTTCGGAGGTTAGGAAGCGGTCGATGGCCCACTTCCCGTAAAATCTAGCCATGGGAGACAACAGGTTCCCGGTGATATTCTCAGTGCTCGATTGGCGTAGAGCACGAGTGCCACGCATTGTCTCTGACGGTGGGAGGACACCTCCGGGTGTTCAAAGGTTTGCTACTGTTCGCCTCAAGCCAGGCAACCCCTGGTCAAATTGGTGCAAACCCGCCAAAAACCCACCTGCGTCTGGCCGTGGTCGCAGGTACGTATCCTACTACGGTCGCAATACATATAATAATTGTTCCAGTACCTCAAAGGCTGCGTGTGACTGCCGTCAAGCAGATCCCAATCTGTCTCTGCAATCACATTCCCGAGGTGGATCTGCTCCCAACTGCCTTGTGGGTCAGGTTATTTAGCCAAAGGCTCCGGGTGGAGTCCCTCAAGCAAACCTCCAAATCACCCACTGCCTTGTGGGTAAGGCTATTGGGCTAAAGGCTCCGGGTGGATTCTCTCAAGCAAACCTCCGAAGCACAACGACCACCTCGCGTGCGATTGCCCACCAATGCAATCGTATGCCTGGGCGAAAAGCACTCAGCATCCGGTGCTGGAACGTGCGCACACTACTGGACTGGAACTCCAGCGAGCGCCCGGAGCGACGCGCTTCGCTGGTCGCGATGGAGCTGGCTAGCTACAACATCGATATTGCAGCGCTCAGTGAAACTCGGCTCGCTGAGCAAGGTAAGTTGCATGAAGCAGGTGCTGGCTACACATTCTACTGGGTGGGCAATGCCGCCTCAGCACCACGTGAACATAGGTTCGAATTTGCAATATCCGATCGCCTCCATGGCCAGCTGGTGGGTGAACCAACGGGCATCAGCGCGCGACTGATGAATGTTCGCCTACGACTCGGAAGAGGTAAGTTTGCTACTTTTATAAGCACGTACGGTCCGACCATGTGTTATCCTGATGACACGCGTGATCAGTTCTACACTGAGCTATCCTCCGTGATACGGTCTGTGCCGAGGAGCGACCGACTATTACTGCTAGGTGATTTCAACGCGCGCGTTGGCGTGATGCATCAGCGTGGGCAGATGTTATCCGTGCGCAAGGCATTGGTTCAGAGAGTGCGATCGGTGACAGGCTGCCCTCACTGTGTGCCACTCACGGCCTGACGATCAAGAACACTCGGTTTGCACTGAGCGCGAGTGATATAGCAACTTGGACGCACCCACGGAGTGGTCACGCTCACCTGCTCGACTATGTCATCGTACGTCAGCGTAATATGCATGAAGTGCGCATGCCACGAGTACTGCGTGGAGCTGAGTGTAGCACTGATCACAAATTGGTGCGGACTAAACTGTACATATATTTTCGTAAATCTGTGTATTGCACTCCCGCCGTGAATCGGCGTAAATTTAACATTCTCCCCCTCGGTACTGTGGCGAAACGTACTGAGCTGGAGAAGGCGATGGCTGCACGCCTGTGTGGTGATGTGGACTGCATAGCCACAGTGGGCGACCTGTGGCACCGCATTCGCGATCAGGTGACAGCTATTGCCGCGGTGGCCATCGGGCGCGCAAGCTGTAAGCGACCTGATTGGTTTGATGAGAACAATGCGGCGCTCGGCGCATTGGTGTCGGAGAAGAATGCAGCATTTGCTGCACATGTTGCAGACCCCAGTGACTTAAGAAAGAGAAGTCAGTTTCGCAAACTTCGACGGCGACTGACCCGAGAGCTCCGTCGCATTAAAAATGCAGGGTGGACAGAGAAGGCGAAACAGATGGAATGCTACGCCGAACGCCGTCAACACAAGGAATTCTTTGACTCCTTGAAGGCGGTGTATGGACCGAGATTGGAGCCGCTGAGGACACTGATCGATGGTAGTTCAGGCGCTATCTGCACCCAGACTGCAGACATAAGGCAGATCTGGCGGAAACACTTTGACTGTCTCTTGAACAACCGTTCAGAGATCGACTGGCCTACATTGAACGGCCTGAAGCAGCACGATGTGAAGGCGGATCTGGCGGATACGCCAACACTGGATGAGAGGCAGAGAGCACTTGCTCAGCTGCGAAACAGCAAGTGTGCCGGAGCCGACGGGATCCCGCCTGAAGTATTGAAACACGGTGGACCCGCGTTGTTGACTGCGGTGCACCACTTGGTGCAACGCGTGTGGTTTGAGGATGAGGTGCCTCCTGAGCTGAAGGATGCCCTTGTGCTACCACTGTACAAGGGCAAAGGGAGCAAGCAATGTTGCACGAATTATCGTGGCATCAACTTGCTGATTTGTGTGAGCAAAGTGATTGCCCGAATGCTGCTTTACTGCTTCGTCAGTCAGGTTGTGGAGCCTAACTTGGCGGAGGAGCAGTGTGGATTTCGTTCGGGTCGCAGCACTATAGATATGGTGTTTGCGGCTCGTCAGTTGCAAGAGCAGTGCAGAGAACGACTCCAGCATTTGTACTCGCTTTTTGTTAATTGAACCAAGGCATCTGATAGGGTGAACAGCGAGGCATCGTGGCTGGTGTTTGGTAAGTTTGGTTGCCCGCGTAAGTTTGTAAGTTTAATTGAATGTCTACACAGTTGTATGCGAGCGAGGGTGCAGCTGAGTAGAGAGACCTCGGATGACTTTGCAGTTGTCGCTGGTGTGAAGCAAGGCTGTGTCTTAGCTCCTGCTCTGTTTAATATATATCTTCATGCAATGCTGTCTTGTGCTTTTGATGCGGCTTGTGCTTACGGTGTTCGTGTGGAGTACCGTATTGATGGTGGGTTGCGGAACATCCGTTTTTTCGGTGCGAGAACTCTAGTTTGTGAGACAACTATCCGTATGTTGCTGTTTGCTGACGACTGTGCGTTGTTTGCACACAGCGTGGATGAGTTGCAGCACATGACTAGTGCTCTGGCTTCAACAGCGGTAAAATTCGGGCTCACCATCAACACAATCAAAACCGTCTGTCTCTTTCAGCCTTCACCGGAGGTGCAATCTTCAATATTGCCGCGAATCAGCATTAGTGCTGAAGTATTGGAAACCACCTCCCGCTTCAGCTACCTTGGGAGTGTGATGTCGACTGATCAGCAGCTACACGTTGAGCTGCGTATTCGCGTGTCGAAGGCAACAGCAGCATCCGGGAAGCTTGAGTACCGAGTGTGTAACAACCATCAGCTTACCAGTGGCACGAAGTTGATGGTGTACAAATCCATGGTACTGTCCGTTCTTCTATACGGCAGTGAAACGTGGACGGTGTACCGTCGGGATGCGCGATATCTCGATCGGTTTCATCAGCAGTGTCTGCGAAGAATTTTGCGCATCGGCTGGGGCGACAGAGTTACAGAACGGAAGTTTTGCGCCAAAGTGGGATGTATGCAGTGCGCTGCATACTTTTATTAAGACACCTGAAATGGCTCTGTTATGTGAGCCGTATGGATTCAACACGGATACCGAAACAACTTTTATACGGTTAGCTGGGTATTGGGAAGCGGCACGTGGGGAAACCAAGGTTACGTTACCAGGACATGATCAAAGTGAGTCTCACACGTTCTAATCTTGATTGTAGGTCATGCGAATCAAAAGCGGTTGATCGGCGTGTATGGCGCGATCTCATACCGAAGGCTGTTGCTGAAGTGCGAGAGAAAGTCCTCATGCATACAGAGAAGAAGCGGCAAGTGCGGAGGCGGCAAGCACCGATGAATTTTACTCCACCGACATCAAGTGCATCGTGCTGTATAACATGCGGTCGTGAGTGCCTTAGTCAGGCAGGCTTAGTGAGCCATGAGCGAGGACACTCGGGACTACTGCCGAAGCGACGACGGATTCTGCAGAGAACATAGGTAGAACCGGCGCAGCGTTTGTAGGTACGCTGCATTCGATTTACTAACCGCGTGCTTGCATGCTGAGTCTCTATTACAGGTGGTGTGTTTTCAATTATGTCCTAATGCCTTTCTTTCTCCTATAAATGTCTAGTGTCTTTTGAGCCATGAACGAGGCCACTCGGGACCACTACAGAAGCGACCACGGGTCCTGCAGAGAAGTATTCAAAACCGGAGCAGCGTCTGTAGATACGCTGCATTCTTTTTACCAACGGAGTGCTTGCATGCTAAGTCTCTTTATTTCAGGTGGTGGGTTTTCAATTTTGCCTTACTGCTTTTCTTACTCACATAAATATCTACCTGTACTCTATTCCATTAACTTGTTTACCACGCTTATGCCAATTGTATTCGATTTCCATAACATTTATGTGTTCGTGTCATTTCCGTGTAGTATACTTTCTCACCTAGTGCACTTATCTAGGATTCGTTTATAAACAACTTATTTCATATGATCATTAATTTAAGGTTTATGTCACTATTTCCTTATGCATCAATCGAGTTATTTATTTGTCGCTCTCTCTCAAGTGATTGGCTGTTGTTTGATATCCCCGGTGTGGATGCGCTTGATGTGCATGTTGACAAGGTGCCTACCTGTCTATTACCCACCACCTCGTCCATACTGTTTCCAGGAGACAGTTGGTCGTTGCTGGACGGGACAGGGTGCACAATCCTTGTGGCCGTGTTAGGGTCATAGAGTGGTTCCATGCACTCAGTGTGGAGCGGACAACGGTCCAGCCACCGCTTTGTGTGCGCTGGATTCCCCAAATACAGCGTGCTTGTGTTTGCCTGTGAAGGAGTGTGGGCCGGCTCCGTTGATGAAACGTGGCTCTCATCCACATGCCTCGCGGTCTTATTCCTTCGGGTTTTCACTGGAGATGGGGTGTGTGGTTGGAGCTGTGGGTGGTGCAGCGCAAGCCACCTATGGTCCCTCTGTAGTCGCAGGCGTCCTTTGGCTGGCCACAGTGACAGACGAATCCCAAACCGGATGCCGCCAACCATATATGTCTGCAAAAGGAATAAACATACGCCTTTTGATACTCAGTTTGCAAATGTACCTGTGCAAATGAACACATTCCAAATTATCCTTATTTGTATAGCGCTTCGGAGCAAACTAAACCTACCAGATCAGCTCCCGCCAATGTAAATATTCTTGTTTACCAACACCAAAAACCAAATGCTATTCCCTACATGCTCATTTCCATTTACGCATTTAAATACACACCGATACAGTAATAGAACATGTCTGTTAGTCTTAATTCCTAATTAACTTTGAACATCATATTATGGATCTTATCAACCATGCACATTGTGATGCCATTGTAATATCACTTATTCCTTTTGCATTTCTGCTGATTTACCAAATTACATTTACTTCCGGCTTACCTTCAAGGCAACATTCGTAAGGTTCACACTTATTAATTACGTATATCCGTTCATAAGGAATAACTTAGGTACATGGGTTGCCTTAACGTGTTGCATTTAATGCCTTCCGTTGAGATTACTTGTGCAATTAATATTTGTATTGGCCTGGAGATTCCCCTGTTTGGCTGCCGCATGCTGCGTAAAATATTACAAAATCACAAAATTATATTTTCTCGATGTACATAGCAATTTAGCCGCTCGCCTGTTTGAACGTTGCTCGCGTTTGTTTGAGTCAACAAAGCATCCGCCTTCGAACGGCGCGACGCTCATCGGCTCCGCGGCCATCTTTGCTCTCCGCGCATGCGACCACACCTTTCCCTATCTTCCGGTGCCTTATTTTTAGCGCTAGAAAGCGTTTCTCCCCCACTTAATAAATTTTTCCTAGCGTTACTTTTGGTGTTCTCCACTCATCGGAGGTTGGCCTTATATTCGCGTATTGGTTCTAAAGCGTACCCATCCTGCTTCCCGCTTTACATTCTGTGGGGTTTTTCAACCTACTACCTGCCGCATTGTAAAAGGCACCGTCCGTTTATAATAGACATTATGTTTAATTTTCAATGCATGCAACATTTCAAGGCATTCCCTAACCAAAATTAACGATATATTTGTTCATCGAATTTTCCCCACCTTCTCATCGGTTGATTTTCCGCCATCGTTCTGGCCTTCCTTAGTTTGCTTACATTACCTCAGTAAAAGGTTTATTGATCACATCGAATGTAACACTATTACACTGTTTATAATAATTTATGCTAGCCATCCACAGCACTCAGAAGGCTAACTATTTACGCCGCAAAACGGATGTACCAGGTGGCAACAAAGAAATTTAAATTTAACGCCATAGTGCAATCAAACGGTCCCGCCCCATGCTAGCACATGAAGTCCATTTTTCGGTCGCCAAAATCCTTCAAGAGGCTTTCAAAGTCATTCGGATAAATAAGAGTAGCACTCGTACCACTGGATATTTCAGCGAGGGGTGAACATATATGTGTACGGTATGTTAAATGATAAATAAAGGTATTATGTAAGAGCCGTTTTCATCTGTCCAACGTTAGTTGCAGAATTCTTAGAACGCGTCAACGTCCGACGTTTCGAGGATTGGCGCCCTCTGAAAGTTATAGTTTCTTCCAACAGTGCTCAGTTTAGTGCCAATACTGCTCTATTTAGCTGGCCAATAGTAACACAGCCAACAGTGTGAGTTCAAGACGACGAAGCCATGCGATTAGCTACGTGGACGTGTTTAGCCCTGCGTGCAGATTGGCACTGTCCAGTCCGTTTTACTTGAGAAACGGTGTTCGAACTCACAAATCTGTTGCTTACTTTTGGTAACCGTAAGCACAAAATTAAACGTATGTAAAAGGTACTCTTAGAGTGACGTTGACAAATGAGAAGGACGATGACTTAGTAGCTGGGGGTAAAGATTGCGCACTTTCATTAGTACTTCATTGGAAAACGAAGAAATGAGCCGTTATTTCTCTGGCAGCTTAGAGTAGCTTATTGATCATCCAAATGCTTATCGCTTCATGGAAGCAAACTAGTAGGATCCATTTCATATCGGAAAGAAGATTCGGATCGATATTTTTGAAATTTCTGTGACCTTAACACCCTAACTAGATAGCTAATAGTGGGCACTTAAAGAAAGTAATACACCAGTGGTCTGGAAATAGAAATCTATACCGGTTCACCAGGTACTACATATGCGAAGGGAACAGGTCGCTGTTTTACATTAAATTTGCTCTGGTAGCACACGTTCTGTCCAGCCTAGCCAACTAAACGTTCATATGAGAGCATTAGGCCAAAATGGACAGGATCTTTTACCGTGAGACGGATAAAATCTAATTTTGTCCAGTTTATAGCGAACCAATGAAAATGATGATAGCGTTGACCAATAGAAATTCACTATTATACGTGACAACCGGTAGGTCCGGAAACCGTGATTACCCACCACGGATATCGGAGTAGGGATATTTCACTACTACGCGCTTAGCACCTAACGAATATATGGACGGTTTGAACCTAAGGTTCACGAAGCACCTGTTGACGTATTTGCTGGACGTGGGAACACACCTAGGCGGCGTTTCAAGCTGTTGGTCAGAAAGCGAAATGGAGCTTACCGCGCATCTGAGAACATCACAGCGAAGGAAAATGACCACCGGGGTTTAAGAATGCTTTATGTACATGAAGGTGTGTACTACAAAAGTCGTTAGTAGCAGAAAGCGGCATTGTCAGCATGGTTACTCCGCTTCGGCGACTGACAACGTAGGAGGCTATAGATGTTCATAAGGAAGCAGTGGACTCAACTCATTCGCACTGCATACTTTACTTTGCTCAGTAGGCGGTCTCTTGTGCTGTGCAGAATGCAACCACGTTTTGACATGGCGTGTAATGTCAGCTTCCGAGACTGCCGCACCCATGCGTTGCAGAATGATGTCTTCGTAGTTTTTATGTATTACAGTATGTCAACCTACCTTGTACAATGCCTTTCATATTTGTTCGCCATAATGCAAACAAGCCACCTGCGCCTGAGTAGTAGATTTCTGCGGCAACTAGTCTTATCATTAGCCGCCCCATGGTACTCCGGACGCCGAGCTGCACGTTATCAACGTGCACAGCAAACAAATGGTTGACCTGAATGTCTTTTAATAATAAGGCGAACTTACGACCCTGTTTTTGAAATCTAGTTCTTTTAATCTTTCATTATATCTGTTAAGCTAACTGAGAGAGATAAATGGCAGACAACGTCCCGGTGCAAGACTTTTGACTGTAGCTGCAGCATCTGAAACATGGCTTCGGACATGCGGCGTTGGCCGACCAGTTCTAAGCGAAAGAGGCATAATTCAGCTAAAATAAAGCTGAGTGCAATTCAATGCGTCTCTGACGTCTTACATTCCTGCAACACCTCCAGATTGGATGGTACAACCTCAGCAATAACAGCCGGCGCGACTACTGTTTAATAGGGGCAGTATGAACGGGATACTTACGGTTGCATGTTGATGGCGCTGGGGGTGGTGGACTAATGCCACTGAAGAGAGAAGTAAGCGCACGTGCTTATGTTGCTGCAGCGGGCCTTTGGGGTTTGGTGAGACGCGTGACATCTTCGTCAACGGAGCTAGAACGGACTGGTTGGTGTCTAAGGGGAAATAAAAACACCATACTTAAATTAAACGCTTAGCTGGAAGGCAAATCGGAATAGTGTCGTCTGTGGATGGCAGTATGCCACGCTCTGATAGTCGTTCCATTTATGGGGCATGCTGGAAGCTAACTAAGGAGGTGGGTTAATGTCAAAAAGACTTACTCGTGCTAACAATGATGGACACAGCAGTGCTGGCCTCATCGATATCAAGTGCAGTGTGATTTTGTACAGCTGCATAGTAGTGCCTACCGCGCGTGGAAGGTATTTGGGCATACGCACTTCTTCTCTAATCCAGGTATTACTGACAGTAATTATTAAAACGTCGGAGTCAAGTATTTTGGCGACGCTGTATCCTTGAAAAGCCATCAGTGTTAAAAAGGAAAGACGTCAGTAGTTAGAGTGTATAACTGTGTGACATAGGGTAAATTTCAAGGAAATCCTTCAAGTAAAAAGTGATGCAATGGTATAAAATATGACAGGCGGAAAGGCTACATACATCTTTTGACAATTGCGATGCACGTAAGATGTATTCCGTTGAGAAATCCATGCTATGCGTGAACAGACTACGAAGATTCATAAATTCCCGGTGTTGCACGACTATGTTCCCTGACACATTCACAGACACATTTGTGAGCACTCTGGCTTTTGCGTCGATGATGACGACGTTACCTGGCATCATTGTGGAAAACAAAATGCCGTGCGAGCGAAACGCTTTGTGACCCTTATACGTACACATCTTTACATCCCTACCAGTGCTTGCCTTGCTGAAAGTATGAGGCAGCTGTTCCTCTTCCGACGTACGCCGCATGAGTTGGGCAACCGGACGCGGGGAATTGTGAATTACGCGCTTGATGGAAAACAATTGCGACTCAAAGGGAAATGCTGAGAAACTGTATAAAGTCCCCGTCTTCGCTACGTCAGCGGGCAGATGAACCAGTGAGTGCACGTTCCATGTCACCTCACTGGGACCATAAAGATCAAAGTAATTATGTACATATATAAATTAAAGGAATAAGGAAATCCAATAAGGCAGTTTGAAGGTGAGGGTGGCACGTACTACAAATAGCAAATTAGAGGTCTAGAAAGTTATGAAAGAAAGCCTCAAGCAATATCCCGAGTAAACACGCTGGTCCGGCGTTTGGCAAAAGCTGACGCAACTCAGTTGCCTTCCAAGCTCGGTATTCGTCAAGTGATGGAAGCTTGTGTGGAAAGTCCGATATCCAAGATGGACCAAAGTCATGCAAACGTTCGTTCGCTAAAATCAATTGCTTCCTGCGTGGTCGAAATCCACTGGCCACGGGCGAAGTTAGCCATATTTTTATCAAGCTGCGCACTGCAACCAAACATAGGGAATGCATATAGTCAATTGGAAAGTCTTCAACCTAATCCACATTCAAAGCAGCGAAAGGCGACGGTTAGCTGACATTCCTTCAAAGGGATGCATTAGTCCGCAGTGTACTATCCGTAAGTTGGTATGTCACCTTGCGGCTCATATACTCACCACGTTGGGTGCGTTTGTCACAGCTGGAATAACCCGGGTGTTCTTTCCTGCTTTTCACATAAGCGAATGCAGGGTATCACAAATAATAATAATAATCCTTTGCTTTGCAAAGAACGGATCTCATTAATTGTGTCGTACAAGTAATCGTCCACGTCATTCGGTTTTGAGGTCCCACCATAAACACCACCAATGAATGGCTTTGTGACCACTGGCTTTATGACAAGGCACAAGATCGGCCATGTATGCATCGCAGATGCATTAAAAGGTTTAAATCCGTCAATATGCAACTGATGGTTCACAGTTTCATCAGCTGCGAGCGAAATAGCAGAGCATGCACGCTGTAAACCTCTCAGCAGACCTACGTGGCCGTAAGTGCCGGTGCAACAACCCGTTTGTGGGAATTCCGTGGAGTTCGCATCAGCGTCCAACAATACTTTGGAAAATGGGATCCACGGTTGCACAAGCCCCAACAGGGGAGGAACAAAAGACGCTGGTATCTGAGATTTTGCAATCAGTTTTCTTAATTTATGGACAACTTCATCGGGTCCCTGTCATCTTCACAGCAGTTGATAACGTTATCAGACGGCTGAACTGTGTAAGCAACCATAAGTAATATATGTTAAAAATCCTCTTACCCTTTTGTCGCTTGGGTGCTGACAACAGAAGCACTTCTTCGTGGATAAATCCTGATGTCATCCTTTTTGCTGCACGGTAAATGGTGCTACGAGACGTAAACTATGCAGTTAATTGATAACTGTTTCGACGTGGCATGCTGAAAATGAAACAAATGTATCAAAGAAGCGATATCAGGAAAACCTGATAGGTGTGCCGAAGGAAACGCAGAAGCAAGGAAGCTAAACAACAGCGCAAAACCAAGCGGTCTCAGCGACCAAGGTTACAAAACCGAAACTGGACAAGTAAAATGACCTACCGATGCGTTTAAACCACAGGGTTATGGTCAAATAATATCAGTTATAACGCATACTAACCATTTATTCATTTACAAATGTCATACTAAATGCATTTAGCTGCAAGTAATGCATTAATAACTTAACTGGACTTCTGTCCAGTTTGCTACGTTTACTGATACAATTGTGCTACCAGAGTGGATGTGTAACGGAAGGAGTATTGCAAAATAAAATTCATTAAATACATCTCGCCATACCAGTCTTCTCATTGCCTTATTTTAGATAATAAAGGGAACTCAGGGCTGTACATGCATGGCGTTTTAACGAGTAAATTCCAGCTACGAGGGGCAAAGTCCGTTCAGTTGTTGCTTTCTTTACTCGAGTAATTAATAAGTGAAACCGTCCACCGTACCCGATTTTCAATGCGCAGTCAAAAGATAGTTTCAAACGGCTACTACACATATTCCTACTCAGTACTGAAGGATCCAGCAGGACTGACACTACATCCTCAGCTTTGCCACAGCTACTACGCCAGCAATCCTTAGAAGGTCTGGAAAAGAAGGAAATGTCACGGAACTTCCCTTCTTCGCTCTACCACTCAATGAACTCAATGATCAAGTGCACTAACAGTAAACTAATTGTCGTCGTGAGCCGAATATATTGAGCTATGCGTAAATCAGATTTACATGCCTGCAATATGCATGTTGGTTCGAAAACCTCGGTAGCACGAAGCATTGCATTACGAAGTAAAATATTTTGGGAGGCGCTATTATTCGGGTTGGATAGCGTTTGTTGTTGTAAACCAGTGACCACATTCACGCCCATAGACGTGTAGCACCTGCAGTCGGAAACTCAGTTCCTGTTTCAACCACTGGACAAGTTGGAATGTGGACAGCAGAATGGAGACACGTTGTCAGCTCTTCAACTTCGTTGTGCAGACGCCGCGCTGCAATAACAGCAAATATCACGGTGGTGAAGGAGCACTGGATCATTGGATGATAGAGAGGTCGTTGGTCAGCTCCGTTACGGAAACGTACGGAAACGTTACGGAAACAAAACACAATATGGATGCTGTATGGAAGATAACTCAATAAAGGCCGTTACTAATGAAATAGACTTACAATGTGTGAGAAGTAGTTTCAATAAACTGCATTCAGTAAATGACACTAAATAATGAAACACGGTACCACAATACTAAACACAGGCATCGAGGCAATTTCTAGGCTCCAGGTATCCCCTACCATCTTAACATTAATCAGCGTAGTTGATGTGGGTCGGTATGAAAGGCTTTCACGAAGTCAACGAAAAGTACGTCGATTCTTTGGCTGTTGTCTACTGCCTCAGCTCAGCTTCCAAATGCTACGAGTACTTTTGTCAGACACTAATACCCCATATGCCACCTTTGTTGTGTAGCACTGAGGAATATAAACTTAATCTGGTGGTTATCTACCAAATCCCTGAGCAGTATGTCCAGCAACTTAACTGCTACACTTTTCAAGCTGACGGGACGATGTTTCGCTGGCATTGAGAGGCCACCGCCCTTAAAAATTGGATGGATGTGTGCACCCTTCCATTCGAAGTTAAGGCAAGCTGTCAGGCGATATTGTAAACAGGCATGTTCTTTGGGTTTATGGCGGCTGCGTCAGCCAAATTCTTCTCATACCGTAGACTAGCAGTCCTGTGATGTAGCACATATTATTTACAGTTGCTCGGTCACTTTCGTAGGTGTTGTCTGAGATAGCCGCCTGGCACGTTCGTCAGCACTTAGAGCGCTTTCCGAGCAGTTATTTACCTGTATGATCTATCCAAGGAAGCTGCGCTGGTGTCACCCGTTTCTTAATATGATAAGCGTAGCAGACTTCATGGAAGTTGAAGTCACCAGGTCTCAGACACCTATTGGCAGCCACAGTACGAATATCCTCAAGTACCTCCATAGATACTTCTAGGATTTTGATATGCCACTAAAACAGTAAACTGAGTAGAGGAAGCGCACACCACAGTCAACAGAGTTTCACTAGTTGGATCAGGCGACTTGACAACACCGGTGATTAGGACATCACGGCAGAAGCTCACTTGAATGGCAAGGCCCCATCTTGGTGGCGAGTAGAGCGATGACATCTTAGCGGTGCGTTGACAGGTAAACATACTTCACGATCGGTGATATCCGGGTACAGAAGGTTAAATCGTATAGGCGTAATTCAAATGAATTCTCGAAAACAGTAGGAATGAAGATGATTTTAGATTGTACATATGGGCAGTTTTCATATAGTCTTGGCATCGAACTCAAAGATGGAGGCGGTTGTGTAGGGAAAGTCGAATGCACGAACCGTAGTAAGCAGGTCGCTCCGGTAAAAACTACTGTAACCTGAGAAGCGTTTAAGTAAGTGAGTGCATTAGAGTAACGCAAAGCGAAGGAGAAACAAATAGGACAGCGAAGCAATATGCCATTTGGCTAGTCTTTTCGGGGTTGCAGTGGGTACGAGTCTGTGTAGACTAACCGTCAAGCATGCTGACCGAATACACAACGGCTGGTGCACGAAAAAATCAGGGACAAATGTGTTGGTACGTGCAGTGTTACCTAAGGATTTGCAAAAGCCGACATAGTCGCATAGTCGCATAGTCGAGAATAAAATACTTATTTATTTACATATGCGCACTCGTTGAGTGTAATGATAAGAATGTACGTCTACAGACACCTCAAGCACAGGATGAAGCATCAGAAAGGCTGGTAATTTTGGATGCTGTCACGAGAATCGGCAACGCACTCCGAATGAAAGCGTGTACATATGAAAGAGGAATGTGTCGCAGTCAAGATGGATCTCCAGAGCCGAGCAGACGTATAAGCGTTTACTATATAGCGTTAGGAAGCAGCCAGCGCCAGTGTTCGGAATTCGGAAATAGATGATAATTAGATTGTAAACTAGTTAACAAATGGGAGTGAGCCACAGCAAATGTCGCTCTCTGATACCTAGGTCTACGTAGAGTTAAACAGATTGACGTAGGAAACGGCAGGCATTACAGTTGGGAATCGGGAAGGAGATAATAGGTAGAATGTAAAGTCACAGAAACCTCAAGCATGTGATGATGGAATGAACATGCTGGTAAGTTAGCTGGCTGTGGGGGATGTAGAATCACAAGCCTAGTGGATGCCATTGGGCTGAAGCGGGGATTTGCTAGAGGCCAGGATGTAAACAAAAATTCGGAAGGTCGGGAGCACTACGGCTTCACAATGTATATGTTATCCTTTAATGATGATGCCATTAACGAGAGGCTGGTGCCTCCGGGCGGTTAGAAGTAAGGTATACGAAGGAATACAGAAGCATTCAGTATTCTGGTCTCGGAGCCTCTATCCATATCAGCACAGGCATGGGGTACCGGTGGTACATTAGCCTACATAAGTCTCTTAGCACCTGCATCAATAATGTAGGTCTCGAAGCCTCTATAAGCATCACCACAGGCCTTGTGTACCGGCGATACAGTTGACTACATAGGTCTCTGCACTGGTTCCATTAACGCCAGTTATCAAATTTGCCTTCAGGAGAGCACATGCCTCCTGTGCAGGTGCATATATGAGCTTACCTAGGTCTCATTAGCTTAGCGCCAACAATTCCGGTTAAGGAATATCTAAAAATGACAGTACTTGCATCCTTTGTCAGTGCATGCATTATCCCACCCATATCTCTTATTGCAAGCGCACCCATAATCTCGGTCTCCGAGCATCCGTACCTAGCACCACCGGCGTAGTGTAACGGTGCTGCAGTAGCGTAAGAAGGTCTCATTATGTTAGCACAATTAATGCCAGCCACTGATCATTGATACATAGCACTACAAGCATCGTGTACCCATTAAGACAGTAGGCCACAACTCTCATTTTAAAAGCCTCACAAACGTCCGTCGTGAAGCATCTATAGATGGCGGTTTAACAGCACTGGGGCGATGCGGATGTGATCGCATACATACCAAAACCGAACCAGCAAGAAACTTATGGGCGCAAACAACATTTCTAGGATTGTTGTCGTCCAGACTCATTCAAAGTGTTCACGCAACTGTGCAGGACACGTCATATGCGTCATTTCTGCACCGCGGATCACTAAGGAGTGGGGTAAAACAATAAAAGGAAAGCCTTGTGTACAAGGAAAACAGTGGAATTAAGGCCCAGTTAAACTACAACTGGGCCATGCCTGCGTGGATTACAGTGGTATCGTCCGGTTCATTTGCCGTATGCTCCAATCAATGCCGTAAACCGAGTACTTGCATCTGGGTGGCTAGGTGGAAGCACACGGAAATGAAACAGGGAGTGAATCTAAGGACGGCCAAGGTTGCGTTCTCACAGGCTGACCCTTCAGCAGTTGGGCAAAATCGCAATCATGGGCTACAGTGGTTTAACTATACTGGCGCACGACTTACTGTCTACAGGCAAACCAAGAAAGTCCTCCATAAAACCGTGGTCCTTCCTGCAAACGGGTGCTTTGCAGTGGAACCCGGACATACACTGAGGGAGCTGCAGGTAACAATATATTATGACATTCAAATGAGCTTTGCAGCTAGGCTGCAGCTCTGCCGACATGCGCGTGTCAATTCCTTTGACTGTAAGTCAGTTCGTAAGCGAATAGGCGTACCGGGTACGTTGTCAGTACTCTGTGACACATATCGATAGCTGCGATAGGACACTGCGTTACAATACTCCAAAGTATCTGCGCGGAGGTAAATAACTATTTAAAGCGCTTTCCTTCATACGAGGCGGACGTAGGTGGTATGTATGTTATCGTTATAATCAGCGGTGGTGTACGGCGTAAAGCTAAAAGGAAAATACTTGATGCCAATTCACGTTTGTTACTGCTAGCTGTCTGTTTCTTGGTAAATGTAACTGCTGATGTCCCTGGAGCATAATTCCCAACCGTTGATAACGTCCTCCACCAAATGCTTATGATGGTACAGTAGCCGGTTGTGCCCGTAATGAACGCCGGTACTTACAACCGGTTCACCGTAGGCGAAGCAAACATAATAGACCTACCGGCTTTGTGCCACCGCGTTTGCTAACGCGATGGTTGGCAGTGTGGCTTATCACTTAGGACGGATGCAAATACTGCTACGTCGATAACCTCAACTGTTCGTTTATTGAGGCTATCCATGGACCCCTATACTGAACTGGGGTTCACGGCTTCCAGGCACCTGAGCCAAGCAAGTAGTTTTGCCAGGTTTGAATGGGGCTGCCTTGAGGTTGCTGCCTATAAAGTTCGAAGAAACATGGACTCCTCCGGCAAGTTGTAGTTCGTCAACCATCGATTACGGATAGGTAGGTCTTCTATAAAGGAATGAAAAAGTACGCTGTTTTACCCATCGGATGTTGATTTTTCTTACATAACATCATTAAATGGATGCACGGCAGCCACGTGTGCTCGCAAAATACGCAGACGCAAGTGCCATTTGCGCAGTCGATATCATATCTATGGAGTTGATCACGAAAAGCAAACTGTGAAAGTAGAAATATACAATATGGCATACCAGTTCTGCGGCAAGGTCTGAGTACACGGCAGCGAACTTGGGTGTTGCCAGCTGACGCGTAACTAGGGTGCCAGCTTACATTTTGAGACGGCATAGCAGCATCTACACGTAGACGTGACCTTCACCTTCAAACACCTAGTGTACGTTAAAAAGTATGCACACTGCATCTGAAATCCTCTCCGTAGGGCCTCATACAGTTGCCACACATTACACACAGCCACTGCAAGGCGGTAAGAAGCGAACGTGACTTGCTTCAATCTATGATTGGCATTCTGGATACGGTTGCCACTGCTGTTCCCAAAATTCACCAATCCCGCTTGAGCTTAGTTCGCTCACTGGGATGTTAGCCACCGTACAAACTAAGGGTCCGTCTTCTGAAGTAGGCTCAGGTCCTGCTGGAACCTAGAAGAGTGTGGATGCTGGTAACGTAGCATAAGCGGTCTCCGTATCCATTGTAGCCATCCGGTGAAATAATGGACTTGTGCAAGAGCTATTGATCTATAGAACGTAGTAACACTTCGCTTCACCTACGCGCTTTCGAGTGGTCTGGCGGATATAAACTTAGCTCAGCAGAATGTCACAATGGAATATTGCTTGTGCTGCGCGCACTTGCGCAGCTATTTTATTCATATCGGTGGTGCGTACGGAGTCATCCTGGGCCACGGCCTCACGAAATGAACCGCATAATTGTACTGACGAGTTGGATGTTTCCGTACGCGCAAAACCATAACAGCGAGTCTGCCCTAACCCATGCCGTCTGTTGTCAAGTACTGGTACAGGTTGATACTGTAGAGAAATTTAACGAGGAATCTTACGTATCCAAGCCGTTTGTAACATGCTTTGCATCCACGCATACATTTCTAAATCGCCGAAACATTTACGCTTGCTGATTACGAGCAAAGAACACGTATTTAAGGAAGCCATTTCCAGAAATAGTTTGCACGAAACAATCCAGTTCCTTGCTCTGAAGTGTATGCCGCATATTGACTGGCACTAATAACAGGACTTTTCACCTACATGACACGGGAAAGCGCAACCTACGGCCGTAGTCGCTGGTGTGGCGGTTCCCAAATAGATTCTGGATATATTACTTTTTGACGCATGTTGTGATGTTGTATCGAAATAAGTCAGCGGATTGATGGAATTCCTCTTCAGTAAGTCTCTAGTTTAGAGGGCCTTTCAAAAAGGAAGCAGTTGTATAGATGGTTGTGGGCCAGATCGAATGTTAGCACCTTTAGATTACGGCCACTCCGAGCAACATAGAAGCAAGCGCTGCAACCGTTGTCACGAGCATTGAACTAAGACTGTCAACAGGATTATGAAGCACATACTATACTCGTCATATTATTTTGTTTCCTCTTTTGCGGCGCCTGCAGCGCACCCACCTATACACGAAGCGATCATACCTCACGCTGGAATATTTGCTTCTTTTGCTAATAAAGCATACAAAATTGACGTTGTTGCGATGCATAAATGGCATAAATAGCGAATAGAATTTATCAACGCTATGGAAGGAATGTCCAAAAACACGCAGTTGAAGTTAGCCTCCAGGTTTGCAAAGTGGAAAAACCACCAAAGGCCACCCAGTTAATTGGACCACACATAAGATGTTAATGAACCACATTTTAGCCATTTTAGTTAGTATTTAGGAATAGCTAAAGTAGTCGAATTATACGTGACAACATTTATGTAACTTAAATTCTTATCGCCCTCGTTGCATGAAGTCCTACTGTGCCAACACGCGGCACGTGTCGCTGCAGCGGACTTCTTTACGCATTGTTCATTAGCAAGAATGCACGAACAGCTTGACTAAGTAAGCTAAAATTTTCATGTGGATTACGTATAACAAAACGCAGAACTGTCTTTTAATACTGCATATATAATGTTGTTTGCGCTGGTGTTGTAGAGAAAGACTATCATACATATAAGTTTGTGTCTTGACTAGTGTCAGTTATAGCCCTAAGAAATACGTCGTGGAAATTTATCATTATTTAAATAAATAAATAAATAGTATATTCTCGGTAAAACGAGACACACCTGTAAAGGCGTGATCAAATATGCATACAAGCATAGCTTCTGTGGAATGTTAAAACATTTCGTTTTAATGAAAGTTATAAAAGAAAAGATGTTGTCCGTATGAGTGAGCATACTATCAGGTAATAGTCAGACCCATGGACATTATGGCGCTGTGGCGCGCAAAAATCCGTCAAAACACAAGTTGGGGGTAGTTTCGCAGGTAGTGATTCGTGAACACAGGAGCCTAAACAAGGTTTTGTTGCAACCAATAGCTCGCAAACTACTGCACGCATGGTGTTGCTTTTACGTTCAACGTATTCAGGCGCTATAGCTGGTCCAGACCAGTGTCATTTTGTGCTACTTTAAGCGGTATTCTAACTGTAGAAAGGCTTTTTCTTTTATCTGAGAATAACTCAGGTTGAAATTTCGCGCCGGTGAGCAATATCAGCGTAAAAAAAGTAGGGCTCTATTTTTTTGTTAATTGGTATTTTTCTACTGAAGCACGCAGATTTATTTTCTCTCTTAAAAAATTGCTTCTATTTATGTCTGCATTTTTCGGAATTGCTTTTGCTTTTCGTATGCCTTATAATCCCTTCATTCATTTCTTCCATGTGCGCAACAACAATTGGGGCAACTGATGGGCCAATTATTGGGCGATCAATTTAAAGTGAACTTGTGGCAAATTGGATTCTGTTCCAAGGAGAAAAGGCAAACTACACCTCCGCGAAGTATACACAATAAAATACAAGGAGCTCAATATCGCCCGAAGGAACCAGAAAAATGTCAAGCTGGGCGCCTGCGACCCAGTAGCTGTATACTAAACAGTGCCAATGCATTTGCAATTGCTAACGATGAACATATACTTATATTTTACCTACTTCCATGCAAGAGCATCGGATAAATGTAAGCATTGATCTGAACCCTTTAGGGTGCAGCCTCTAGCAGGTCTAGAAATATACCTATTTATTTATTTATTTATTTATTATTACGAGATAGAGATGATCTGTGCTCCAACAAAGCATTCTTCATAGCAGAATTAATTGCACAGGTTCGATGTAGAAGGCTGAGGACTGCGTCCATGTGAAATGCTTAGCTGTGACCTTATTTTGTGGCGAGTCACATCCTCCACGTTGCAGTGTTGTTAAGCGGACATTTGTGGCTTTTTATAGGGAGAACGCTTGCCAGGCGAAAACCCACCACGTCCTGGAACACTGCCGTAGCTTTCGTTGAACAGTAGACCAAGTCGGTTATGCATCGTATAGACCGATTTTGCATTCTATTATTCGCAGTCGGTTGACAGCCAAAATCCTTCGTTGGTTGGCCGATTGGCTTAGTACTGATACGGCAGCAGTCTTTGAAGCCGGTCAACGATGCAAGATTCGAAGAGTCGAATGATAATTATGCAGGTGAGTAAACACATTGTTAATAGAGGCCGGCTCTTCTATTATATTCTTGCTCGGCTCGCAAACCATGTCCAGCTATCCACGCTGGACTTGTCCTGGGGTCGGTGAGTGAAGTTGTTTCTTGTGGCTGAATATGTCCTTATTAGGTAAAAACGCCATTCTCCGCAAATGGGATTTGGGATTCCTGCAAATGTAAGTAAGTGTAACTGTTTCCATAGCCAAGTGAAAATTCCATGGAAGACCATCGGAATAGCCACGTATACGTGCGCAACGCTGTCCGTGAAATGACTTCAGAATAGCTCCAGGTGACTGGCGAATAGGAATGTTTGAGGCAGTGAAGGTAATCACGCCAGAGTTAAATAAATAAATAAATAAATAAATACTTTATTCTCGTCACCGCGAGACACACCATCAAGGGCGTGATCATGGTATTACAGACATGTATGATAAGCAATTGCACAAATGAGTACATTTTGACCAATAGAATGGGAATTTATGTGTGTGTTGACATGTAAAACGATGTTCAACTGTGTATTTGGAAGGGGATATGTTGTGTGAGTAGGTAAATGTAACTGTGTGTGCTTTTGTTCGTTGTGTTCGCCGTCAAAGGGGGAATCGATGGAACGCTTTGAATCAGATGACGTCCGTGATGTGTGAATGATCCTCCGGAAAAGGGAAGAGGCAGTGACTTTATTTAGTGGCGAGTCACATCCGCCACGTCACAGTGTTGTTAAACGGATACTTGTGGCTTTTTATAGGGAGAACGCTTGCCAAGCGAAATCCCACCACATCCTGGAACACTGCCGCCGAACCATTTGCTGGAACGGGAAAAACCCGAACCACCCAGCTGGCACCACGAGGAGGTTGTTCGGCTAGCCATGTATGTATATTATTCCGGGTGAGTAAATTGTTCTCTGAGTACGAGGCGAGCTAAACTCATTTGGGTAGACCCCGTGAAGGTAGCGCCTCCGAAATGGCGGAATGAGCTCCATTTGGAGCAGAGCGTCTTCGGTGCGTACTAGTAATTTTTCTGGTTGTTCCCAGTTTTGATCCCGTCTTGCACCCTGTTTTTGCTTTTTTATTGCGATCGTTTTACAAATGTATCCGTGTTATACTTCTGCTCTGTGTTTTTCATGAACAGGTTTGTCTCACCAAGCACCGAGGCGGATGGACCCCTAGGGTCCTCGTTTGATGAGTTTAATGCAGCTTGCGGACAGTCTGACTGTCCAGAGCCAGTAACATATTTAGCTGGCGGTATGCTGTGTGACGCCTGCTTCCGCTAGTATCACGAAAGCTGTACCGACCTACAATCAGGCCAGCACAAATGCAATCAACCGTTGTTCACTACCTCTACAGCTGTGCTAAATGCCGCTGTCAGAGCTCGATGCACCCGAATATCACCGGTGCTAAACTTTCAGCGCTGGCTTCAGGTTTGGCTGGTGCTGAGAAGGTGATAACCAAACTCGCCTCTATTGCCCCGCTCGATGCAAAAATGGATTTGCTTTTGAAGTCCCTGAATATTGCGATCAGGGACACTGCACTAGACGTTAACACTGCTGACCATCCATCCGCTTGGTCTGTCACTTGGTCAAGGAGTCGCACATCCAGCCGGACACTCCAAACAGTATTGCTGACTATCCTCATGAGCCGGCCAAAGTGAAGAAAAATAAGGTGCAGAAATATCAGACGCCTACTGCTAAACCCGGAGGATGAGTTGCCACGGCATGGAGAAAGGTGCCCACTTTGACAGTAGCAAAGTCATCTGAAGGTTGACTAGGAGAATATTCCGAGGATGCCCGACGTCCCGGCCGCCACTAAACCAGCCCATTTTGACGAAGTATTGGTAACTGCGCAATACGATATAAGGTCAACGGCTCCGGACTCCTTGAGCCAAAAGCAGAAGCGGACTAGATCTGCCCGCAGAACTTCGAAGGGGCTTGAAGCCCCAGGAACTAGTAAGACGCCGGCAATAGAGCGGAAAACCTACGCTACCGTTGCTTCGACGTCGTTTTCAAAGACAGGGATAGTCCCAAGGCCAGTGGTGAAAACGGCTGGTATAAGTGTTGAATCCAAGGTACGTGTTATAAACACTCTCCGTCGTGCCGACCCTTTCACGGATAGTAGCGTTGTATTCCCTAAATTTAATGAAGCTGCGACTGCTCTCCACAGGGAACGCACCATGGATGCTAGCAAGTGGCTCAAACGGCGTGTCAGTAAGCTGCGTCCACCTGGATTCCTGGTTTCACTGTCAGGATGTTGACCAGCTTGGTGAAATCCGCCACTCCGGCTACTTCGCGTGGTCCTGTCTACCCTGGAGGAACGCAAATCATTACTGCGGTAAGCTTTCAATCGTACGAGTAATAGTGTCAGCGTTCAGCCGAATTTTCTACTGGCAAATAGACTAAAGTTAAAGGAGACTATCAAAGACCTGAAAACTAGACAGGTGGCTGGTAAACAAGACCTCCATCTGGTGGGTTTTCAGGTGGTCAGCAGGAAGATATATTCCGCCCCATCAGAACACTGCCTGATGGCGCACGGACCAGGGATGGTTTGGCCAACCTTTTTCTGGTAATACATAGCAACGTGCGTAGCATAAGGAACGAGGTGCACGAGTTGGGTCTACTTGTGGACAAATCTCACCCGACATCCTTGCTTTTACGGAAACGTGGTTGTCTCGGATATCACGGACGGTGAGGTACGTTTACCTGGCTACGC
>OX104067.1:4988981-5006798 GCA_944474145.2 Dicrocoelium dendriticum | reverse complement strand
GTAATGGTGACAGAGCATTCAGTCTTCCGAGCATAGCAGGCAGCATCGCAGAAGTAGGAGAGAAGAGGACCGATCTGCCAAGGTTGGACTTGGTCGGCGCATTGTGATTGAGTCCTATGGTTCATTTGTGAAGGTAAGTGGAGTCAGTAGGATCGGACTGGTCAGAGATAAAAGTGGTTATATCAACGTAGGGCGAACAAGTACAGCAGGATATCAAGGTGAGGGAGGAAGTGTTTTGGATCGACGGAGCCTAGACCGCTAACATCCCGGTAGCCTGGTAGCAGTCCCATAGAATTTGGCTGATCAGCTGAGGCTGAGTGACGGATGACAGAGACTCAATCGTCCGATTGAAGAATGATTGGATACGAACGGCGCTCAGTCATCTGAACGATGGCTAGTAATGTCACAGGAGTCTGAGAGAAGTTGGAAAGCAGGAGACCAAACAGACGAGACAGGATTAGTCGGCGAAACGACATTGAGTCCAACAGCTAATTTTAGGAGGGCAAATGGAGTGGGTCGAGAGATGGAGGTGACCATATAAATAGAGGGTGAACAAGTCTAGCAGGCTGTCAACGTAAGTGCGATATAGCTTGAGTCTACAGAGTCTAGACCGTTTAAATGTTGCAGGCCTCTGGGCCTGATTTAATTCAGCCGAAACTGTTGCATGAGTTGGCTGCGGAACTAAGTGGACCGCTCGCTATTGTGTTTCAGAAATCGCTTGACGGTTGTGCATTGCCTTCCGAATGGAAGGAAGCTGTCATCTGTCCCATCTTTAAACCTGGGGACAGGGGTCTGCCTGCAATTTACAGGCCAGTTAGTCTGACGAGTGTAGTAGTCAAACTCCTCGAGAAACTAGTGCGGGATTCATTGGAGAGTAATTTGAGTAGATTTAATCTACTTAGCAATGTACAACACGGATTCCGGAAGGGATTTTCGTGTCTGACGAATCTGTTGGTGGCACGCGAAAATTGGGCGGATGCAGTGGATAACGGCCACACGCTGGACGTGCTTTTCGACGACTTTTCGAAGGCATTTGACAAGGTACCCCATTTGAGGCTCGCGCAAAAGCTGTCCGTCTACGGGGTTTCTGGCCGCGCCCTTCATTGGGTGACTGCCTTCCTGGAGGGCAGAGAACAGTGTGTACGGGTAGGTCAGGGCCTATCATTTAGGCAGCCTATCCTCAGCGGCGTGCCGCAGGGCTCGGTCCTTGGACCGCTGTTTTTCCCTATCTATGTGAATGACCTACCCGCGGAGCTTGAGATACCATCGCTGCTCTTTGTTGATGACCTGAAGCTGTGGAACGTTGTTGATGTTCCTGGGGGTTCCGAAGCTCTTCAGCGAGCATTGGATAAGCTTTGGGACTGGTCTACTTTATGGTTACTGCCCATAAATCAGGCAAAGTGCTCCGTTCTTCGAATTGGAGGAGGTTGTCCTCCTGCGAAGTACTTGGTCGGTGGGGTCGAACTCCCCCGTGTATCTAGCCAGCTTGACCTAGGCGTCGTACACTCTTCGACTTTACACTCCAGCGACAACTGGAAGAAGGCCGCAAGCAGAGGTTTCTGCCTGTTGTGGTTAATCCGACGTTCTTTCGGAGTCTTGACGGGCGGCATCTTTACGAGGCTGTTCTCGGCTTTCGTTCGACCTCATCTGGAATACTGCGTCCAGGCCTGTCCGCCCTGCCTCGTCCGGGACAAACTGGAGCTAGGGAGGGTTTTACGAGTGGGTACTAGGTTAGTCGAGGGATAACGGGGACGGACGTACCCCGAGCGTCTACTTAGTTTGGGAATGCATTCAATGCACTACCGAAGGCTTAGAGGAGACCTAATCCCAACCTACCGTATCTTGACTGGGAAGGTTGGTCCAGATTGATCTTGGCTATTCAGTCCCGCTAGATTGTCTGTTCTACGCGGTCATTCGTTGAAGCTGGACAAACCGCGGTCCGATCGGATTAGGGCGGAAATCCGGCTGTCACGCAGAGTCATCGACCGCTGGCACATGCTTCCGGAAAGTGTTATCAGGGACTCTACGGTTAAGGGGTTTGAGCGGCAACTTGACGCTCTTGGGTGGCAACACGAAAACTTTACATTTTAATGAGTAACTCGCATCTTCCTACTTCGATTTTCTTTTCTCTACTTTTTTCACGTATTGGTATTATTTTCTTATTTAAGTGCACTTCCCTATTCTGTACCTTCGAGTTCTTTCTTATCCTTTGCCTACTTCACGTGACTGCCACAGCAGGGACTGCTAGGGTAGGAAAAGTGAGCATTAACTGGTTGGCCAGGGTGCGATCCGGGTGTTCCGTTTTAGATCCATCAATAACTGAGCACTTCATCAATTCCTGGCTCAACGATCCACTGAAGATGGCACACTCACGGGATTCTTCTATCGTTCCAGTCCCCATCTGAACTGAACTGAACTGAAGGATATAACAACAAGACTTCGTGAGGGAGCAGAGAATGACACACGGATAACTGTAGATACCCTGATCAGTTCGACCACAGGGAAGGGATCCCAGGAACTGAATCAATTTAACTGCCCCTTTGAAGTATAGAAAAGAGCGCACAAGAGGCGAGAGGTAGCTGGATAGCGACCAGTGGTCAAAAGAAGGGTAATGACACAGCGACTCGTTGACAACAACGGAACAAAGACCAAGTTTACCCGCAGAAAAGTTTGTAGGGACCTAGAGATTCCCCTGTTTGGCTGCCGCATGCTGCGTAAAATATTACAAAATCACAAAATTATATTTTCTCGATGCACATAGCAATTTAGCCGCTCGCCTGTTTGAACGTTGCTCGCTTTTGTTTGAGTCAACATAGCATCCGCCTTCGAGCGGCGCAACGCTCATCGGCTCCGCGGCCATCTTTGCTCTCCGCGCACGCGACCACACCTTTCCCTATCTTCCGGTGCCTTATTTTTAGCACTAGAAAGCCTTTCGCCCCACTTAATAAATTTTTCCTAGCGTTACTTTTGGTGTTCTCCACTCATCGGAGGTTGACCTTATATTCGCGTATTGGTTCTAAAGCGTACCCATCCTGCTTCTCGCTTTATTGGTGACGCCCGACTTTTGGTCATTATCCGGTGACCTTCGCTAACCTTTCTTTTCGGATTTGGCCACATATTTTTCGCTAACCTGTCTGATTTTCACTTTTCATTTTCCGGTTTAATCTCGCTGGCTCGCTATTTTGCTCGCTACGGAAACTGATCGCGTAGATTCTGAAGTTCAGATCGGCACAGTTACGCTTCCTATCGCACCTTATCGCGAGACTAATCATAAGTCCTGGTTTGGTCAGCTGGAGTTGTAATTTTCTTTGCGTGGTATTAGGTCCGAAAAGACCAAGTTCCACCTTGTCGTTTCCGCGCTTCCGCTAAATGTCATCGATGACATTGATGACATTCTAGCTCTTCCTGACGACCAAAAGACTTACGATGCAGTCAAGACAGCTGTTCTGAGAAGAAATGGCTTATCCGATCGACAAAGAGTTACGAAACTCCTCAAAGAAACCGATCTTGGCGATCTTAAGCCGTCTCAGCTGCTTCGAAAAATGCAGAGCCTAGCTAAACCCGCTTCGATAGATGATTCTTTTCTTCGGGTAATGTGGTTGCAACGACTTCCGCGCGAGATGCTACGCATCCTCCGCGCTAGTAAGGATGCACCTTTATCCAAACTGGCCGATACAGCCGACCGAATTTGGTAGTCGTACGGCCAGGTTTTGCAGGTCTAGACGAAACCGGGCGACGATATCGCCACCCTTAAATTCCAGATGTCAACATTGACTCAACAATTAGCAGACTTTTCGGCCTCCGGACATAACCGCTGTAAATGCTCTAGGAGCCGTTCGCGTTCACGTTCGAACTCTCCTTCGCGATCACCGAATAGAAACGGTTACTGCTGGTACCACGAACGGATCGGCCAGCAAGCTAAATCATGTCGCCCGCCCTGTTCCTTCAAACGACGGCAGCAGGGAAACGGGCGGACCAGCACGTAGGGGCGAAGGACGTAGCTGGTCAACGCAGGCGCCTTTTCTTCGTCACCGATCGTAGAACCGGAGTTCGCTATCTCGTCGATACTGACGCAGAAGTCAGCGTTCTCCCGCGTGATCCAAACGACCCGACCGAAAAGGTGACTAGCTCATTGCGCGCAGCTAACGAGACCATTATCCGTGTATATGGTCAAAGCTCGCGCACACTAAATCTTAACCTCCGACGAGCTTTCAAATGGATATTCCTCGTTGCGGATGTTCAAACGCCTATCCTTGGTCTCGACTTCTTACGTCATTACGACCTACTCGTCGACGTTAAGCGACACCGTCTACTCGACCGCCTTCCGTCCTGCCGTCCCGTTGCCTTCCGCAACCGACGCCGCGACACATCACATCGTTGCGAAATGTCCGCCTGTGTTCGCAAAAGCCAGGCGTATGACCCCCGACAAGCTCAAAATTGCACGCTCCGAATTCGAGCACATGCCAGACTTAGGCATTATTCGCCCGTCTAAGTGCCCGTGGGCGTCGCCTCTACACATGGTGCCTAAAAAGTCAGGAGACTGGCGTCCATGTGGCGACTATCGCGCTCTCAATAACACTGCCGTCCTCGACCGCTATCCGATTCCGCACATTCAGGACATCACAGCTAGCCTAGGTGGCGCCCGCGTGTTCTCGAAGATCGATCTGGTTCGCGCTTACCACCAGATCCTTGTAGCCGAGGACGACATTCCGAAAGTGACATTCATCACGCCTTTCGGACTTTTCGAATTCTTGCGAATGCCCTACGGTCTTCGCAACGCAGCTCAGACTTTTCAACGCTTCATAGACTCTGTCACGAGAGGTACCGACTTTGTTTATTCTTATATAGACGAAATCTCAGTAGCTAGTTCTTCCGAAGAACAGCACGCGGAGCACCTCAAGATGCTTTTTGAGAGGTTAGACTCTAATAGCATTACTGTCAACGCTGACAAATGCATCCTTCAGCAACCATCTATCGAAATGTTTGGTCATCGAATTGACCGGCGTGGCATACGGCCGCTCGAAGACCGAGTCAGCGCTATTAAGGACTTTCCCGTTTCGACTAGTTTGGCCGCCATCCGCCGTTCTAGTGGGATGACCAACTACTATCGTCGCTTTCTGCCACGTTGTGCCGACTTGCTCAGTCCACTGACCGACTTCGTGGACGCAAGAACGGCAACGTCGAGTTGACGCCTGCTGCAACCGAAGCCTTCAAGGCCTGCAAAGAGGCCTTGGCTGGAGCCGTTATGCTTCACCATTTCGACCCCAAAGCTCCACTCAGCGTTGCAGTCGATGCATTGGACACTGCCATTGACGCCGTCCTGCAGCAATTCACTGTGGGATGCTGGAAACCACTCGCTTTCCACTCCCGACGCTTACAACCGGCAGAAGTCAAGTACAGCACGTTCAGCCGCGAACTGCTGGCAGTTTATTCTACCGTCTGACATTTCAGGCACGTCTTAGAAGGTAATTCGTTCGTTATCTTTACCGATCATAAGCCGCTTATTTACGCCTTTAGAAATCAATCAGCTCGACACTCACCACGTGAGGTTCGTCAGCTGGATTTCGTGGCTCAATTTTCTACTGACCTCCGACACATTCCAGGCCAGAATAATGTCGTTACTGACGATGTTTCGCGCGTCTCCACAATCTACACCGCTGGCCAGGCAATCGACTTATCTGCCATGGCTACCGCGCAACTGACCGACACTGACTGTCAGAACGTCAAACAAGATTCTTCGCTAAGAAATACATCCCATCCACTGCCGTCACCTGATGGCACAATCTTGTGCGGTAGTTCTACTGGACGACCTCGACCCGTCGTTCCAGAAATCTTTCGACGTCCAGTTTTCCACAAACTTCATAACATCGCTCAACCAGGCGTCCGAGCCAAGATCAAGCTCATATCAGAGAGATACGTTTGGCTCGGAATGCAACGCGATCTTAAGCACTGGGCAAGCGGTTGTCTAACGTGTCAGCAGGCCAAGATACAGCGGCACGTGTCTGCTCCGCTTGGTCGTTTTCCGCAAGTCTCAGCTCGCATCGCCCATGTCCATCTCGACATAGTTGGACCCTTGGCACCATCCAGAGGAATGGTCTACAATCTGACCATGATCGACCGATACACCCGTTGGCCAGAGGCCGTACCTACACCCGACGTATCCGCGGACACCGTAACGTACGCTTTCGTTGAGCGCTGGGTCGCTTCACATGGCTGGCCAACCACCGTGACTACCGACCGCGGTCGGCAGTTCGAAACCTCGACCTTCAACGATCTTCTCAAAGTCCTCGGATGTCAACGCATCCGGACTACAGCATATCACCCGCAATCCAACGGCATGGTGGAACGTTTCCACCGACAACTGAAGGCCTCACTTAGTGCCGCTAATGCACTAAACTGGACCGAAGCACTGCCTACTTGGTATGCGATCAGCTCTTAAAACTGCTTTGCTTACGTCCAGCGCCGAACTGGTGTATGGACAACCTCTTCGAGTACCTGGGGACTTTTTTTCTGGAAACCCCAGAACACCCCGCTACGACGCGAATTACGCTCGGCAGTTAGCCACGAGCGTTCGCCATATCAAATTACCCGACGTGCGAGAACAACGACGTAAATCGTTCGTTCCACAAGGTCTACTGCATTGTGCTTACGTTTTCCTTCGAGTCGATGGTCTACGCAGACCACTCGAACGACCCTACGAAGGTCCATTTAAGTTTCTTAAACGTAAGGACCGCGTATTCGTTATCGACCGCCACGGTAAACGTGAAACTGTCTCTATTGACCTTCTCAAAGTTGCCCATGTGGAACCTGAGATCGACGATGACTCCCTTCCACCTTCGGACGAGTCAACGCAGCCTATGATCGACGACACGCCTACTTCCGATGCTACGAAGCATTCCGCGACTAATCCTTCCGACTCAGTTCCTTCCGATTCTATCCAGCCGAAAGCTTCCTCATCCGACAAAACTGCTGGATCGACAACGCCTCCGACCGAACGTCCGAAATCGACTAGGTCACGTAGGCGCGTTCACTGGTCAGCGCGATTAGAAGTTTAGTCTTATTTTCATTCTTCCTTTCCCGCTTCCTTTTTGCTTGTGGCCTAACCCGCCCAACAAAACGGCAATTTTGAAAACCCACAAAATTTGCAAAGCTTTTTAAAAACCCAAAAACCGCTAAAACGTTTTGAAAACCTAAAAATGGAGAAAATCGTTTTGAAAACACAAAATGGTTCTCGCTTTATTCGCTTATCGCACTCGGTAAGTACTATCGCCTTTTGTTAGCTCTGTCGCTCGCACCTGTTTGACGCTCCGCGTTTCCGCTTCCTTTCCATATCCCTACACGCGGACGTTCAACGACAATCGAACGGACAATACGTGCTCAAACATCATGTGCTGTGACACTACGCACTCGAACGCTACGAACATTCCCCCCATTTTGTGTGTTTGGCACCTGTAGGGAGGACACGGGTGGGAGCCCCCTAGCGTCCGATCGCATTGGTTCTCCCCCAGCAGCTGCATCAGGTTTCACTGCCTGGTCCCGCAGAAGGCTGGCCGGCGACGGACAGTCCTCACGTAGATCGAAGGGTCATCTACGGTTCCCTTTTAAGAGGGGGCTGTGTAGTGACCTGGAGATTCCCCTGTTTGGCTGCCGCATGCTGCGTAAAATATTACAAAATCACAAAATTATATTTTCTCGATGTACATAGCAATTTAGCCGCTCGCCTGTTTGAACGTTGCTCGCTTTTGTTTGAGTCAACATAGCATCCGCCTTCGAACGGCGCGACGCTCATCGGCTCCGCGGCCATCTTTGCTCTCCGCGCAAGCGACCACACCTTTCCCTATCTTCCGGTGTCTTATTTTTAGCACTAGAAAGCCTTTCGCCCCACTTAATAAATTTTTCCTAGCGTTACTTTTGGTGTTCTCTACTCATCGGAGGTTGACCTTATATTCGCGTATTGGTTCCAAAGCATACCCATCCTGTTTCTCACTTTAAGTTCACCGCTGGAGCTGGGCGATACTGAAAGAGCAAAGGAGCTTTTTCTAGTCCGTTTGCTCCACAAGGTCAAGCTTTTTGCTCAGAGTTATTCAACACTGTTTCCACGAAAGGCTTTTGAGAAGGAAAACGCAAGCGGTGAAACACGACAACCACGCCGTGACAAATGAAGGCACACAAGAGATTCCGAGTATGTAGGCACTTCTAAGTACTTTCGGATCACAATAAAACTGACAGCCAAATTTTCTATGTAGTGTTATTTAACTACTGTTCTCAAACAAGGATTTCAATAAAGAAAATCTCGAACGGTGAAACACGACAAGCACGCCGTGACCTTGAGTTACACACGTAAGTTTGTTCTACTGAGCAGTATGGAACAGTCTAGTAAGCTAAGGCCCGATATATTCTCCAACTCCCGCCTTGTTTTACCCTACCATATACATGGTTCCTATTTGTTATAGATAAGTACGCTAAACTGCGTCCCTACTGGGAGAGTTTGATGGCCTGTCGAAAAATACGCGTCAGGCGGGAATTCTGCAGTACAGATTTGACTTGGCAGCACAATCTATTCACCAGAAATTGAGCTAATTTTTCTTTAATAAACAGTCCTGCACTGCTACATGTTTGCTCTTCTAAAAATGAAGGACTTGTACGCGCATGATCACGCATAATAAGGTGAGAGTGTTCTATCCGCCACTTGGAAATAACGTTCCTTCGGCAGTGTTATTCCGGTACACAGAATTGCAGGTAATGTGAGGAAAAATTTGGGGCCATTCATCCCATTGTAAGTAATAATAATAATTTAGGATGCTTGATGAAATCCTACGACCTCAATTAGTAATCAATATACTAAAGGGTTTAAATGCGCTACGATGGTTAATCATTTTCCCGCCTCACGCGTAGCAGCCATGGTAGATGACTCGTTTGTATTCAGACGTATGCTAAGGGTCCTTATCTGGACTTCGCATCGGTGAAGAAGGATCTGAAAGTGTTTCAGATTGAACGGCAACATCATTTGTTCGTCGGAACGTAACTGCGAAGACGTACCACAGGGAGACTGGATAGGTGCTACCGGAAGGATGCCCATACCGGTATATTTTGTTTGTATGTGTGCATGGGAGGCGCAGCAAAGTTACTGGAAAGCGCTAGGTGCATTGTAATTGCCTGATGAGAAGATTACTACGGGTACCGATGTAACGAGTGCCCTGCGCGTTTTTCTGTGACGTAAAAAGGGCGAATGATAAGAAAGTAGGCATGCGTTTCTGTGGCACTCGCACAGCTTTTACGTTGGGAAGCCTTGGCTGCGTGTGAGAAATCGGAGGCAAACAGAAAATCAGGAACGGCTGGTGCTGAACTTAATGAGAACCTTTCATCGGACCCAGGAGATGCGTGCCTTTGTGCGGCAGCAATATAACATTCGTTTAACAAGGAGGGACTTATATGTCATACGGCGGCGTCCTCGTAATGCTTGTGTCACTGAGGTGGAGGAGGTGACGCAGCTGTTGCATATAAATGGTCAGGTGAAAATTATGCATGAGGGGAATCAGGTTAGTTAACTGTTTTTCGTACCTTCGCGCATGCTCGATTTGGTGGGCCAATACAGGAAGGTAATTTTGACGGACTCCAGCTATCAGATCAATTACGGCGGCAACATCCTATGGCACTGTACGTTTGTGGACGTTAGCGGCCTGGGTATGAGTTTCTTTTATGCGCTGTTGCCTAATGAGACTGAGGTTGCTTACGAGGAGGCAGTGAGACGTATGTTGGATTTGGCCCCCGCGGTTGCCGGTGCTCGGACTTTGGTGATGGACAAGTGCACGATAGTCTGCCGCTTAAACGACGCGGGAACTTCCACCAGCCAACGAGCCAACTTAGCTTGTGCCGCAGTTGCAAGTGGCAAGGTTGGTCTAAGCGGTATACCACATTTAGGGACCCTCGGCAACTGGTACAGCTCTAGTAGGTTGGACCCTCCTGGTTTTACGCTGTTACATACCGCATCATCAATGACGTGGTGTAAAAGGGGCATCTTTGGCCCACTGTGCTGGGTCTTTCCACTTTACTTACGCCGCTGTTCCACTAAGGCGTTTAAGTTCGTTTGCGTCGCTCAGTAAATCTTGCATATTTTGTGTATATTCGTCCTTGCATATAAGGACGGCTGCTGAACCATTGTCTGGCTTAAGTAAAATCACCCCTTTCTTCCTCGGCTCTCGTAATGCGCGAAGGCAACGGCTTGTATGCAAACCTTTCTCAAGCAGTGGCGTCATTGCTACCTCGCGGCAATATCAGTAGGTCTGTTCCTAAACCAGTTTTACATATCTGACGAGAAGCCTGTAATCCTGCTAACTTGTCATGAAAGTTTTCAAACTGTAATACTGTGAACAAACTGTGTAGCTTACTAAGTGGGACTTTGAAATCCCTTCCGAGCGATAATGCTTCCAGTTGTAAGGCGTCAATTGGGACATTTGACAGGTTTAATAGGTACGTACGGGTCACGATAAACAGGCTCTTCCGGTTGTTAACTAGTGAATTCTGCCACCGGACCTTGCATTCCTCCCTGGTTCGATAAAGAGTAAATATGCAGAATTTAGCAAACATAACCATGCAACACAAAGATAAGCCATTCAGAATTGACTTTGGCGGGAATGCGACCTTAGTAGAGCAGTGTGACCAGTCTGAGCAGTGTCAAGTTGAGCAGATGCAGTGCGACGTGGATTTCCATTGGACGGCTTTTGCTATATTTTACGTAAAATCCTCCAACCCCAGCGTGGATATTGAAGTAAGGGGATACGGTGTGAGAGAAGCGATCTTTCTGAATGACAGCAAAATAGTTTCCAAACTAGCCGAACAATACGGCGCAGCTGCCTGAAGATAGCAGCGAAAATTCGACCTCGGAGAAATTTGAAAATAACTGTTCCCTTAGTACTTTGGATAAGCCGCACGAATATTAAACTGACGGACGTCAACATTCCTTATAGTACCTTCAGTGCCAACAAAATAACCTGAAAGTTTTTGGAAGACGGGTAAGGTGAGACCTGAACAAGTTAGAACAAGGGAGGCGGCAGGCGTGACACCAATACGCCCAGAGCAACCACCGATCTACGAACAATTGTTCCTGCTCCCAGCGTACAGGTTTGATACGGCTGATCGTCACTGTCTCTGCGAAAAGTAGGAAACGGGCGTCAACATATATTGACGCGGTTTTAACTTATTGGCTAATTCAAATGATGACAGGTAACCAGCATACGTCTTCCTATGGATGAAGCAGGTAGCTTGCGTAAACAGGTGGTAGAGCAATCGATGACAACATGATTGTATGCTGCAACTCTTTAGGTACAAGCCTCCTTATTCCGTATTTCAACAATTTATGGGTACGGTCGATGTAGTATGTACCACAACTACAAGTAAATTAGTAAATACAATGTGAGTCGGTGCCAATAGGTTGTCTTTCCGTTATTGGGGTCAGAGGTATACGATTAGTCCGGTTAGTAAGAACAGTCTCTGTTGCATAATAAGTCCTCGTGATTGCGGAAGTTATGCGCCTCCTTGTCGCAATATTGGCAAAAGCACCTCTAAATGATAGCCAGATTTAGACCTAGTACTTAGGCATTGTTCAAAAATGCATTCTAGGAACGCCGCCTAAATATATTTGTCAACGGATCGTTTTGGATAGCCATTTTTCAACCGTGTATCATTGAACGAGGTAGTCTCCTCAACTGAACTGTCGGTAATGCATAATTTACCTGCACAGTCAAATAGCGTCTTGCGTAAATCTGCCTGCACCGCATTGGAAAGAGGCTGATAAAGTGCAAGCACTAACCTGACCTATTGGGCTTTGGGTAAGCCACTTTTCTGATAGCTCCGTAAGCTAATCAGCGTTATGTGTGTAGCGGTCTGGTTTTTAGCGCATCACGGGAGCAATTTGCCAGCCTAGACGATTTTGCGAATAATGTGCATACGAACCTAAGCTTAATCAACCTAACCGAGAAAAGCGACTGCTTCCCATATTTGGACGTGTTTGTTTGCCGATATCCAGATGGGTCTATCAGTAGAGAGTATTGCCGAAAGCCCACCTAGTCAGGACAGTACTTGCACTTCACCAGTTTCTCACCAATGCAGTACAAGCGGATATCAGTCAAGACGCTATTCAACCGTGCAAGAGAATTATGCATTACCGACAGTTTAGGTGAGGAGATAACCTAGTTCAAGGATACGCTGTTGAAACATGGCTGACTAAAAAGATTCATCGAGAAACGTAGTTAGGCGAGGGCGCCCGGACAGAAGGCTTCGACAGTGTTTAAACGGAAGGTCCACATGGAGCTCTCATTTAAGGTTGCTTTTGTAAATATTATGAAAAGGAAGCGCATAATTTTCGCAATCCAGGGGACATATTAGACTGCTGAGACTTGTCTTAGCAACCGGACTAATCGTATACCTCTGACCCCAATAACGGAAAGACAACCTATTGGCACCGACTCACATTGTATTTACTAATTTACTTGTAGTTGTGGTACAGGCTACATCGACCGTACCCATAAATTGTTGAAATACGGAATAAGGAGGCTTGTACCTAAAGAGTAGCAGCATACAATCATATTGTCATCGATTGCTCTACCACCTGTTTACGCAAGCTACCTGCTTCATCCATAGGAAGACGTATGCTGGCTACCTGTCATCATTTGAATTAGCCAATAAGTTAAAACCGCGTCAATATATGTTGACGCCCGTTTCCTACTTTTCGCAGAGGCCGTGACGATCAGCCGTGTCAAACCTGTACTCTGGAAACAGAAACATTTGTTCGTAGACCTGCGATTGTTCTGGGTGTATTGGTGTCTCGCCTGCTGCCTACCTTGTTCTAACTTGTTCCGGTCTCACCCTAACCGTCGTCTTATATATTTTTATGTTATCATCTTGGCACTGGAGTGACAATACGAAATGTTGTCCATCTAGTGTTCGTCCTTTATCAGCTTTATTCAAGTGATGACCTATTTTCTCCTGAACCAGTATTGTGGTGTGGTACGCGGCGTTACAAAACTGAAATAACGGGTATGCAGTCGTGCCTTATTGGATGCCGGTGGCTGATTATGGCACCTCGTGTGGTCATTGAGGTTCCGCTACTCACCTTACCAAGCTGTAGTAAATTCAGGTAAAGTTACGTTATGGTTTGGTAAATAGGGTGCACAGTAAACTGTTTGACAGTTATGTTTGCAAAGTGAGAGTTGTTTCGTTGGAACGTAATCGGAACTTGCAGACTATTTGTTTGTAAGGTTCAGCTCAAGATTTGGAACCACTATGACAACGAATGATGACAGGTAAGTCAAACTAATTACTTGCTGGCTACTCCAAATAGCTTTCGAGAACTCGTGCCATGCATTGCTGCGGATGGGCTTCAAATACTTTCTCACATATGAAGTGATATCATCCATGGACAAAATACTTTTCGCAAATCATTTGAACAGTAAAGCCATCACAGAAAAGGGAGAGAAGAGCGTTACTTAGCGTGCGCTTCCTTGAAAACTAGCGCTTTGCGAAATCCGGTTTTATTACTGGAACCGTAGTAGTTTAGCTGTGCCAACAATGCACGCGTCAGCGAAAGCGAAACAAGGGGTCATAGCTTAAGGCTACGTTCCACTCTGAGTCCCTTCCAGCTAAGTGTGCTGCATCTAGATGTGGGTTATAAGACGTTCTTCTTATCAATTGCTGCTTCCGTGTGGTGTTACATAAAAGCAATACTAGCCAAGTAACGTAAGATAGGAATGCCAAATATGCCGAAACCCAGCTCTTGCATCCAGGGTTTGGTAGGTATACAGCAGGGTAAGAATAATGAACAGGTAAGTAATAGAGAAACAGGCACATTTGCAAAGATGTCGCGCGCACATAAGCACATATACTCATCATGGATGCCTGAGGCGGCCAATATGTTCAACACAGAAGAAGATATCCGAAGGTTGTATGGCGGGAAGACGCCTGCGAGAGGTTTGCAAACAATGTAGCTCCGGAAAACGGACAATGCAGTACAGAAAATCGGAAAGAATGCTCACGCTGTCAGTTGCGCTTGATACTTAGGTCGCGCCATCCGAAAGAACCACTTCCCGAGGTCTTAAGCCACACAAACGCGAACGCATCCTGAGGAATCAGGTATCCGCGAAGCGGTACCGACAGCTACATATTCCAAGCACTGTCGCAAAACTTGCACCGCGGGGTTTCCTGCGTTACAAACTACCCGCTTAAGAAGGCCGGTAAAGGATACAAATGTCAATGCGGAAAACTCGTCCAGTGTTCCTGCACCTGCACATCTAGTGCTAGGTGGATAAGACAGTAAACATTCAACGTCATCACCCCTTTGCCGTACAGGTGGAAGTATCCTGTATGAAGTTAAGTAGCAGCCCGTACACAAAGGTCCAATACTTTGGTGCAAAAGTGGGTGGCATATACTATATATTCCTAGATGATGGTGTAACAGATTGTCGTAAATCATCATCATCATCATTATACATGTCAGCTAGAGATGGTAAAACACCTCCGCTATTGTACCGCAATACGTAAAGGAAATACATACATACATACAATACATAAAGGAAAAATAAATACGACAGTTGAATGCCAGCTGAACTACCAGCAACGGATAGGCATCGTTCCGGTAAGCTACCAGCCGGCTACTAGGCAAAAACAAAAATTATTATGTTTTACGCTATGAGATAAGATCGTAGGTGGAGGGGGAGGCTAAAAGGATGAGGAGGGACAAAGAAACTCACAGCAGGAACGCCACTGAGGTCGGCTCCTTGCCATATCAGCAAGTGTATCCAGCCAAACGTGTTCACCGTCTTTCGGACCCCAACCAGGGAGCCGTGAAGCTCCAACCGACGCTAGCTCCGAAGTGAGGGACTTCATTCCTCTTGACCAAGTCATCGCTTGGCCACCTCTCCTCTTCTTCCACCCACATCCCCGGTGAGCAAACAACGCACGTCGAGGGAGTCGGTGGGCTGGCATGCGCAACACGTGGCCCAGCCATCGGAGCCTAGTGAGTGAAATGACGGTGCTGAGCGGTTCACTCCCTTTTCCTAGGCCGTAAACAAGGCGTCGCACACGCTCGTTACTCACGCGGTGTTCCCACCAGATGTGAGCCAAACTGCGAAGGCACTGATGGTCGAACGTAACTAGCCTCTTCATGTCCGCCGATCTTAGGGGCCAGGTTTCGCAACCGTACAGTAAGGTCGAACGTACCGCTGCATTGTACACTCTACCCTTCAGGGCGAGAGTAATGTCGCGCCGTCGCCATAGGTGGCGAAGGTTAGCAAAAGCACTTCGAGCTTTCGCTATGCGGTTCGTGATCTCGTCTTCGATCCCAAGGGCGCTGATACAACTTCCCAGGTAATTGAATTTCTGAACGACTTCTAGCTGATCCCCACCAAGGGTCAGCACAGGGGGCGAACCCTGCCAATCCTGGAGGAACGCTTTGCACTTCGGTGGTGCAAAGCAAAGCCCAAAGCGACTGACAGTCAGTGCTAATCTGTCCAGCGCGGCTTGACACATCTGGGAGCTGTCACAGATGAGGGCAATGTCGTCTGCATACTCTAAGTCAAGGAGTCGTTCTCTTGGGAGTAGCTCCACACCTTCCAAGTCATGTCCTGTAAATGCAATCTCCATGACTTCGTCAATAGCGAAGTTGAATAGGAAAGGTGACAGCGTGCATCCTTGTCTCACACCGCTGGAGATATTAAAGGGTGGCTACAAGTTGCCGTAAGCCCTCACTCTGCCCGTGCTACTCTCAAATAATGCTTGGATAATATTTACATATTTCTCGGGCACAACTTTCCTGAGTAGACAATTCCAAAGGGCACATCGGTCAACCGAATCGAAGGCACCTTTGATGTCGAGGCACACGACTACGGTGGGCCGCCAGTAAGTGTGACGGTGCTCCAACAACTGACGCAAGGTGAAGATGTGGTCGATGCAGCCACGACCCCGACGAAACCCGGCTTGCTCCTCACGAATCTGGCTTTCACGAGCGCCAGTCAGTCTGTGGAGAATTATGGAAGCGAGTAATTTGGAGGCGATGGAGAGCAGACTGATTCCTCTATGGTTGCCGCATTCCGAGCGCGAGCCGCCTTTGAAGATGGGAACAATAACGGAGCGGCTCCAGTCGGTTGGGACAGCTTCCTGCTCCCACAGTTTCACTAGTAATTCATGCAAAGCATCAACAAGAGCAGAGCCTCCAAATTTGAAGAGGGCTGGAGGAAGATCATCTGGTCCCGCGGCTTTGTTCAACTTTAACAGTCCGATCTCACGTTGGACTTCTGAGCGAGAGGGTGGATCCAAAGGGACAGTCCAGGGAGCGGGGCGATCAGTGACCAGCGAATCGAACAATTCCTGCCGATTAAATTGCATTTCAAAATGCTCAGCCCAACGCTCCAGACGTTTTGACAAATTGTGGATAGGCTGTCCACTCTCGTCACATATAGTTTCACTAACACCAGGTCTCCTGCTGCCCGTTTCCCGTATCAGACGGAATACCTTACGATGGTTGCCAAGGGCAGCGGCCACTTCCATCTCTGACGCACGATGAGACCACCAAGATTCGCGGTCTCTCTTCAGGCTAGCACGGAGTTTTGCCCGGAGCTCTTTACGAGTTTCATTGTGCTCGCTTCCAGCCGGAATATTCCGGCGAGCATCTATAAGTTCCAGAGACTGTGAAGAGACCCAATGTCCATGTTGGCGATTAGACATACCACATGAGGATTTGCCTGCTGGTAGCAAGGTCTGGCGAACATGTGACCAGTGACCATCAATTGTCACCTGTGAGCGCTTGCTCAACTCGCATGTTAGCGTACTTCGATACGCATTCAGAAAAGCTGGTTTTGTCAGTTGGCTGGTGTCAATACGCTCACAGCGTCGTCGTGGGCGTCCGCCAAAACGCATCCGCATGTCAGCACATACAAGTGCATGATCGGTGTCCACACATGTGCTCCAAATCGAGCGACAATTCTGGATGCAGCCTCTCCAGCGGTAACTTATCGCAATGTAATCGATCTGCGTTCAAGGCTGCTTCGAGGTTGGTGGGCGCCAAGTCACCCTCCGGCGGGGGCTGTGTCGGAAATTAGTGCTCGCAAGAAATAAGCGAGCATCTTCACAAAAATGAAGTAACCGCTCACCGTTATCATTACGGGAGCCTACACCGTGTTGACCGCCCAGATGCAGTTCATCAGTGGACAACTTTCCAACTTGTGCGTTCATATCCCCCGCCAGCACAACAGTGTCCGTGCTTCTTCTGTGGCGAAGGAGCTGGGTCAGCTGGCGGTAGAAGTCGTTCTTTACCGAATCATCGCTAGAGTTTGTGGGCGCGTAGGCAACGATGACGAGTAAACCTCTAGTAGTTCCGCGCGACTTCGAAGCTTTGAACGAGCCAGCCAATCGGACCGCACACATCCGGCTACTGATTGGAATCCAATCAACCAGAGCAGCTTCAGCCCGGGGACTCAGCGCAATACCAACACCGGCTTGGCCGGTGCTCAAAGCTGCATCTTCACCGGATAGGCGCAAGGAGAAAATACTGCTTGCGTCCCCTGAAGGGGATCGCAGAGTGAGCACAGTGCTCGAGTCTTGCAGGCTAGTCTCTGATAAGCAGCAGATATCGATCGAGAGGGTCTCTAATGTTCGGGCAAGTGCTGCCTGTTGACCGATTTGTAGCAGTGTGCGTACATTGAGGCATGCCAATCTGAAGGAGGATCGAGGGCTCCAAATGGAAGCCGATGAACTGGATTGGACCGCTTGGTTGGACATGGGCTTGTCGGCAGGACAGGAGTGACGCTCCGCGTTGTAGGTCAGCAT
>OX104067.1:4760861-4988494 GCA_944474145.2 Dicrocoelium dendriticum | reverse complement strand
AGGAAAGAAAACGGAACGAGGTCCGAACGTAAAAAAAAAACGCCCCGCCCCAAATGCCAACGACTGGCATCCACGCCCGCCCGCTCACTAGGCCCCCTCCGCGGCCCCTGCCCCCTCCTAGCTCCTTTTCCCCCACCGGTCGACCTCTGCTCACGCCGCGCCATTCACTGTCTCGGCGTGGTGCTAGCTCCCCGAGTCCAAGGGCTCCCCTAGCACCTCAATCGTTCGCGGTGTGCCCGCACAGCGCGCCGGCCTGCTACCGGCGCGGGCTCCTCCTCTCCCTTGTTCTAGGATTGCCCCCCCCCCCCACTCCCGTCTCCACCCCACCGCTTTCCACAGCGGCCGCCCTCCCCACCCGCCCCCCCCCCTCTTCTCCATCCCCTCTCCCCCTCCGCCCCCACATCCCCCCGCGCCTCCCTGTCCCCCCCAGGTCCCCCTCCGAAGCAGGTCCCCCCCCACCCCCTCCCCGCCAACCCCGTCCACCAGCCACTCGGCCCCCGACAGCGGCCCCCGGCCTTCCGTACCCCCGCGCCGCAGCCCCCCTTCCACCCCTCCTTGCTGCTCCTCCCAGCCCCGCCACGGCGCCCTGCCGACCGCCGTCCCTATCGCCCTCCTTGGTCCCACAGCTCCCCCCCGAACGGCGCCACCCCCCCCCTCCCCCGTCTCTCCCGTCCCCCCCCCCCCTCCCCCCCCCCCTCCCTCCCCCCCCTCCCCCCCCCCCCTCCCCGCCCCCCCCCCCTCCCCCTCCCCCCCCCCACCCCCCCCCCCCTCCCCCCCCCCCCCCACCCCCCCCCCCCCCCCCCCCCCCCCCCCCTCCCGCCCCCCCCCCCCGCCCCCCCCACCCCCCCCCCCCCCGTCCCCCCCCCTCTTCCCCCCCCCCCCCCCCCCCCCCCCCCTCCCCCCTCCCCCCCCCCCCCCCCCCCGCCCCCCCCCCCCCCCCCTCCCCGCGCCCCCCCCCTCCCCCTCCCCCGCCCCCCCCCCCCCCCCCCCGCCCCCCCCCCCCCTCCCCCCCCCCCTCCCCCCCCCCCCCCTCCCCCCCCCCCCCCCCCGCCCCCCCCCTCCCCCCCCCCCCCCTCCCCCCCCCCCCCCCACCCCCCCCCGAGCCCCCCCCCCCCCCCCCCCCCTCCCCCCCCCCCCCCCTCCCCCCACGCCCCCCCCCCCCCCCCCCCCCCCACCCCCCCCCCTCCCCCCCCCCCCCCCCCCCCCCCCCCCCCGCCCGCCCTCCCCCCCCCCCCCCCCCCCCCCCCCACCCCCCCCCCCCCCCCCCCCCCCCCCTCCCCCCCCCCCCCACCCGCCCCCCCCCCCCCCACCCCCCCGCCCCCCCCCCCCCCCCCCCCCCTCCCCCCCCCCCCGCCCCCCCCCCCCCCCTCCCCCCCCCCCCCCCCCCCCCCCCCCCCCCCCCCCCCCCCCCCCCCCCTCCCCCCCCTCCCCCCCGCCCCCCCCCCCCCCCCCCCCCCCCCCCCCCCCCCCCCCCCTCCCCCCCGCCCCGACCCCCCCCCCCCCCCCCCCCCCCCCGGCCCCCCCCCTCCCCCCCCCGCCCCCCTCCCCCCCCTCCCCCCCCCTCCCCCCCCCCCCCCCCCCCCCCCCCAGCCCCCTCCCCCCCCCCCCGCCCCCCCCCCCCCCCCTCCCCCCCCCCCTCCCCCACCCCCCGCCCTCCCCCCCTCCTCCCCCGCCCCCCCGCCCCCCCCCCCCCCCCCCCCCCGCCCCCACCCCCTCCCCCCCCCCGCCCCCTCCCCCCCCCCCCCCCCCCCTCCCCCCCCCCCCCTCCCCCCCCCCCGCCCATCCCCCCCCCCCCCCCCCCCCCCCACCCTCCCCCCCCCCCCCCACCCCCCCCCCACCCCCGCGGCCCCCCCCCTCCACCCCCCCCCCCCCCCCCCACCCCCCCCCCCCCCGCCCCCCCCCGCCCTCCCCACCCCCCACCCCCCACCCCCCCCCCCCCCCGCCCCCCCCGCCCCCGCCCCCCCCCTCCCACCCCACCCCCCCCTCCCCCCCCCCCCCCCCCCCCCCCCCCCCCCCCCCCCCTCCCCCCCCCCCCCCCCCCTCCTCCGCCCCCCCCCCCCTCCCCCCCCCCGCCCCCCCCCCCCCCCCTCCCCCCACCCCCCCCCCCCCCCCCCCCCCCTCCCTCCCCCACCCCCCCCCTCCCCCCCCCCCCCCCTCCCCCCCCCCCCCCTCCCCCCCCACCCCCCCCCCCCACTCCCCCCCCCCCCCCCCCCCCCCCCCCCCCCCCCCCCCCCCCCCCCCCCCCCCCCCCCCCCCCCCCCCCCCCCCCCCCCCCCCCCCCCCCCCCCCCCCACCCCCCCCCCCCCCCCCCCCCAGCCTCCCTTCGTCCTTCCCTGCGCGCCTTCTCTGGGCGAGCATGATATAACCCCCAACACCGCCCCAAGTATCCACTGACCACGCCACCCACCCAGTCGAACCCCCGCACCCACGGCCCGGAGGGCACGCAGTTCTCTGTCAACCCGAACTCCAAGGTGAAGTATGCGATCATAATCGGTCCACACGTCGAGTCACCGATTACACAAACCCAGGTATGAACTCCATTTTCGGATGGCAGGCTTCCAATGACATTCCACTAATCCAACAAGAGAAGCCGTACAGCTTTGCTTTTTAGACCTTGTGCAGTGGCTATAGGATAAACAACGTATGCCACTGCATCCAGGATGGAGCTCTGGCTCTATATGCAAACCCTTAGACATCATCTTCAGGAGCGCCTGAAACAATCCGCGGATTTAACAGTCTTATGAAAACTTTAGGATCATAGGTGTATATGCAATTAGGTGATAGTTTTGAAAGCTAGCTTTTGACACTGGAGTGATACTGGCTGTTCTCCAAACTTCCGGGCTCCAACTCATATTGAGGCTTTTGTTAATGAGGTCTGTTAGAGGCAATGTGAGAGTTAGCACACTACTATACAGCTAATAATGAGAGAGCGTTAGAACCACAAGCGTTGCTTGCGTTTATATTTTGTGTTCCTTGTTGACGTTGGTTTGATCGCAGGGAGCGACTGGACCTGAGCTAATGAAGGAGGGCGAAAATGCTGAGGTTAGCGAGGCGGCACTAGCCGCTGAATTTATCTTATCCTCCCCCAATTCGCCCCTCAGGTTGCAACCGCGTTGCCACAGGACTGGCTCAGAAGCCCCATAGATCGCGACAATTATGGTGGCCTAGAACTTTTCGGCGTATGGTTGGTTTAGGCTTTCTTCTTAGATGTAAGTGCAGTGGTTAAACTTTTGACACCGGTAGTCTTCTTGCACTTGTAGGCTCATTCGTTTATCATTCGAAGTCGATTTAGTAGTCAGGATGAAAATCTAACTGTTGTTAAATAGATCTTTGCAACGGGGCAACACTGAACAAGGCACTATTTGATGCAGTCTGAGCTACAGGTCCTCGTCGTAGAGGACGAAAACAGTAAAAGAAAATATCGTCTGGAGCCTCGCGATATTTTCCGGTGTGCAATTTTGCCGTTTATAAATTTTGTAAAAGCGTCTGGTCTGTGTTAAGAAATTAGACCTTGTAGTGGAGTGAAAACTAGTCTTACACTACCGCACCAGAAGGAAAGGAATAGTGTCAGATACAAGTATCAACACGCTGACCTTCAGTAGTGACGGTTGGATCAACTCCACTGATATTGCACACTCCCTGATACGATATTCCAGTGTTGGTTCCGCGAAGCTCAGACTTTCCAAGCACACCAACAATGCAATCGCAACACGCCGCCGCAGGAAAGCAGAACGCGCCGTTCGAGGTCGAGAATTATGTGTATTATAAACGGTGAATTAAAACAACTGTACAAGACGCATATAAAAAGCGAAATGAGAAAAGCGCAAAAAATGAAAAAGCTATGAACACTACAACCTGCTGTAGAGGACTGGAACCAGGTTTAAAATACAATGGTCTAAGATGCTCACAGGAGCCCGCTTTCTATGGCAAACATCTGTCGTTTAGTTGTGAACACGCGTCAATATGGCATCGTGTCTGGCCGAAAACCCGTCACTAGGTCTACCAAGCCAAGTGACTTCAGGAGCTTGTACCCTTTCTATTAAGGTCGCCAGCAGCATACAGGGAGGACAAGTTAATTTAAGCGTAGCGTTACAGAAACGCGGTCCACGAAATGCTTCAACTCCGATGCAGATGAGCCAGGAGCAGTGCTCACTTTTCCAATGGGTGACTGATCGAAAGCCACTTAGGAAATTCGGTTTGTATTCAACTAATTGGCAGCTTAAAGGACACCGTTGCGTGCGTGCACTATTATGGTCGCTGCATTGCACCAACCTTGCTCAGCAGGTTTTAACGCCACCGACACGAAACTGGGGCTTCTTGGGCAAATAAAAAATATAGCTGCATTACCACCGTTTTTCAACTCAGCATGCAACCAGCCCCACTTGTAACAAATCGATTCCTATGGTAACGTGCTCATTTCCCTACATTTTGACCTTGTGATCGCTGACTGTACCAAGGAGCTAGCGAACTTAACTAGAAAGATTCAGTGGGGCTTGCGCTTTGTCGACAGAGCAAAACATGTTGAGATTGCCAGCCAGAACGATGCTTACGCTTTTTTCAAGACATTTAATCCGTAATACCATTGCAAGTGTACCTCGGCTTGAGGGCCGCATTCGGTAAGGCATCGATTTAAGGCAGAAACACGTATCGTCTTCAAATGGTTGCGGTGTGGGACAACCTTGACGTTCAGGACCAGACCAGGAAAGTAAGTGCCTCGAAGTTTGAATAAAATAAAAACATTCGCAGTCTGTGGACAGCAACGGCCTAACTGTATTCAGGGTATATTTACGTTTTTAAGGCCCAAACGTGTCAAACTGCTCCTAAAGTCACCTGTATATTTCAGGCAGACCCGGCGCAGGACGTCCAGATTTAAGCTACGCAACCACTTAAAGAATTAAAGCTACTGAACTATAGTCATGGTGATTATGTGGGCTCACTATCCATGGAACATGGGACACGGAGGCCATCTGACCGTGGGCGAACTATAAGTTATCCTAAAGTCTCTTGCATATATGATATTCCATACTAGGTTTCCAAGCCTTTCGCGCAGCAGTATCGCTTATTTGCTTGTATTTGCCATATGTGCTCTAAACGTTTGCCTTTCGGCCAGTACAGTCGTATCTAGATATTGCGGGGTAGTTCAGACTCTAGAGGGCTTCTCTAGAGGGGTAGCTCTAAGTAGGTTATGCCTGTAAAAGTTATACGCCACCACAATTGTTACGAGTTCCTTTTTTCGGATATCTGCTTACAAAGTGTAAAGTCGATTTTAGAAACTATACAATGGCGTCATGCACAGTCCGCCTTTCGGTCTCGCATAACTCGCAAATTGCTGCATGTATTACATAGCGTTTACTTTTATACGCAGCGGGTAAAAAGTGTCTTGATAAACTTATACTTGTACACCCTTTCGCATTACACTAGCTTTCGAAATTGTCTGTATTTTGTACAGAAATTTACACAGTTTGGATTTTGGCGCCACGGAGTTAACTAAGTGCTGAAGCATTTAAATAAATAAATAAATATTTTATTTTCGACCATGCGAGGCACGTTAATTGTGTCATGATCAGGTATGTGCAGTTATACAGACATTTTATGGCAAGTGTAGTGACAGTAGAAAATTGTTCATATGTCCATGCTTGGAACTATGCAATGGTGAAGGTGCGAAACGACTTGGTTGCAGTGGGATCGGGACCCGTATGTATGGACAAAATCGCTCTGCCATATATTGCAGCCGTACCTCGAAAAATAATACATTGAGAATCCTGAATGATCCACAACTACGTACTGGCAAGCGGACCTGAATCCTAATGTAATATTTTCCTGACAAGTTTTCTCTACAAACGGAATGCCCAGCCTGTTTACACTACGCCCACTATAACCCAACTTGTCGTCATGTTTTGACGAATTTATACCTCAAGATTAATTTTACAATTTCCAAAGCTTGGACAACTTTCGGCTTATTGCCGATTACATACATAGCAACGTGTTTGTTGCGAAACATAAATTGCTTGTAAACGTTGATCATGCCTGGTCAGGTGTGTCTCGGAAATTCGAGAATATACTATTTATTTATTTATTTATTTATTGATAGATAATTGAAGAGCAAGCCAAAATGATGACGCTAATTGATCTGCCAGTGTGAAGTTATGGGCTGTGACTTTATTCGGGAGCGAGTCCCATTCGCCACGTTGCAAGGTTGTTAAACGGACATTTTGGCTTTTTATAGGGAGAACGCTTGCCAGGCGAAAACCCTCCACGTCCTGAAATATTGCCGCTGATCCATTGAATGGCAAGTTGTAACTGGCTGTTTCTTGTTGAACGTCTGTTTGCTCCGTTATTCGCAGTCAAGTTGCGTCCCATTTTTCTGCTGGCTGATGCGTTAGGCGAGTGGCCATTGCATGCATGGGTCCAGCCCTGTGCCAGATCGGTAGGTCGGGAATTAAACATTCTTTCTGGATATGATGTGTTGATCAACTGCAGAACCATGTTAAGTCACTGAAGGATATACATTGAAATATGTTGAAGTCTTGAAGGATAGGATGTTTTGGTTGCATAGAATGTTTTTAGTTATCTTTTGCGCTTAGTTGTCCATCTCAATGTCGCTGGATTTGATCGTAGCGCGATGGTTTGTGTGCATCAGCGATACATTGAGCTATGCTGGGTGCTGTCTTTGCACCTTCAGGGTCACTCATACCAGATTGGTCAATGGTTAGAGGTCAGACAAACTCAGCCTCTTGATCCTCTTAGTTGGGGGTTGCAATGAGGGCGGCACCTTATTCCTTAAAGCGGACTCCTTGTAGCCCAACGCCAAACCCGCTGCATTGTGGGAAGGATTTTGAACCAAAGACTTTGTTTGCGAACACTAATTGTTCTCCTGCCTAGGCATGAGCAACCTGGCGGCATCCTGTCCACACACCACAATGAAGCTCCCTTCAAACAAATTTCTGTTGCGTTGGCCACTACGGTGGATAATCAACGGTGCCCTACTTGCTGCATCGAGCAGGGTGGATGGGGATTTTGCGGCTACTGCTCAAGCCTTCCCGTCCTCTTATTCCCCATCTTACGCTTTTTCACTCTTATCGCCCCGTTCCAACTTCAAGTTTATCCCCTAGTTCTTAACTCCCGATCCTTGGCCCTCCCCCAAACTTAATTTGATAGGCGTTTATCTTCTAGTTTCAACTCACAGGCCAACGCGGAGCGTCACTCCCCTCCTATCGACAAGCCCACGTACAACCAAGCAGTCCAATCCAGTTCATCGGCTTCTATTTGGAGCCCTCGATGCTTCTGCAGATTGGTATGCCTCAAGGTACGCACATTGCTTCAAATCGGTCAACAGGAAGCACTTGCCCGAACATTGGAGTCCCTCTATATGGATATCTGTTGCTTAGCAGAGGCCCGCCTGCAAGGCTCGAGCTCTGTGCTCACCCTGCGATCCCCTTCAGGTGACGCAAGCAGTATTTTTTCATTGCTTCTACCCGGTGATGATGCAGCTTTGAGCACCGGCCAATTCGGTGTTGGCATTGCCCTGAGTCTTCAGGATGAAGCTGTTCCGCTCGATAAGATGGCAATCCGTCGCCTGATGGGTCCGGTCCGATTGGCTGGCTCGTTAAAGCTTTGAAGTCACGCGGGACTAATGTGTGTCTATTTGTCATTGCTGCCTACGCGCCCACAAACTATAGCGATGATTAGGTAAAGAACGACTCCTACCGCCAACTGACGCAGCACCTTCACCAAGTAAAAGCACGGGCACGCGTGTGCTAGTGGGGATCTGAAAGCACAAGTTGGAAAGTTCTCCAGTGATGAAATGCAGCTGAACGGTCAGCACGGTGTAGGCACGCGGAATGTTAACGGTGAGCGGTTACTTCATTTGTGTGAAGCCGCTCGCTTATTTCTTTCGAGCACTAATTTCCGACACAGCACTCGCCGGAGGGTGACTTGGCGCACAAAAGCCTCGAACCAGCCATGGGCGCAGATCCATCACATTGCAATTAGTTACCACTGGAGAGGCTGCATCCAGAACTGTCGCTCGATTTGGAGCACATGTGTGGACACCGATCATGCCATTGTGTGTGCTGACCTGCGGATGCACTTTGGCGGACGCCCACGACGACGCTGTGAGCGCATTGACACCAGCCAACTGACAAAGCCAGCTGTTCTGAATGTGGATCAAAGTACGCTGACATGCGAGTTGAGCAAGCGCCCGATGGAGATGATTGCTTGTCACGGGTCACTCGTTCACCAGACCTTACAAGCAACAGGCAAATCCTCATGTGATAAGTCTACCAGCCATGATGTGCATTGTCTCTTCGCAGTCTCTGGAACTTATCGACGCTCGCCGGCATATCCCGGCTGAAAGCGAACACAAGAAAACTCGCAAAGAGTTCCGGGCCAGATTCCATGCTAGCCTGAAGGGAGACCGCGAACATTGGTGGTCTCATCGTGCGTCAGGAATGGAAGTGGCCGCTGCCATTGGCAAATATCGCAGCTTATTCCGTCTGCTATGGAAACGAGCAGCAAGAGACCTAGTGCTAGTGAAACTATACGTGACGAGAGTGGACTGCCTACAGTCCATTTGTATAAATGTTTGGAGTTTTGGGCTGAGCACTTTGAAAATCAAGTTAATGGGCTAGAATGGTTTGCTCCTTCGCGGGCCGGTGATCGACATGCTCCGTGGGCCGTCGCTTTGGATCCACCTCTCGCTCAGATGTTGAACTTGTGGTCAATCTGTTGAAGTAGTACAAAGCCGCGAGACCAGATGGCCTTTCTCCAGCTCACTACAAATTCGGGGACTGCTCTTGTTGCTGCTTTACATGGATTACTGGTGAAGCTGTGGGAGCAAGTGTCCATCTCAACCGACTGGAGCCGCTCCATTCTTTTTCCAATCTTCAAAAGAGGCTCGCGTTCGGAATGCGGCAACCATAGAGGAATCAGTCTGCTTTCCATCACCTCCAAATTACTCGCCCACATAAACTTTCACAGACTGACTGGCGTTCGTGAATGCCAGGTTCGTGAGGAGCAAGCCGGGTTTCGTCGGGGTCGTGGATGCATCGACCACATCTTCACCTTGCGTCAGTTGTTGGAGCACGGTCACACGTATTGACGGCCCACCGTAGTCATGTTCTTCGACATCAAAGGTGTCTTCGATTCGGTTGATTGATGTGCCCTTTGGAAGTATCTACACAAGAAAGTTGTGCCCGAGAAATATGTAAATATTACCCAAGCATTATATTTGCGTAGCATGGGCAGAGTGAGGGCTTACGGCAAGCTGTCTCTACTCCTCAATATCTTCAGCGGCGTGAGACAAGGATGTGCCTTGTCACCTTTTCTCTACAACTTTTCTATCGACGAAGTCACGGAGATTGTATTTACAGCCCATGGCTTCGATGGTGTGGAGCTGCTCCCAGTAGAACTACTTCTTGACTGCGCTTATGTAGATGACCTTGCCCTCATCTGTGACAGCTCCCAGACTTGCCAAGCCGCGCTGGACAGATTAGCACTGGCTGTCAACTCTTTCGTGCCTTGCACCAACGAAATGCAAAGGGTTCCTCCAAGCTTGGCCGGGATCGCCTCCTGCGCTGACCCTTGGTGAGGAGCAGCTAACAGACGTTCGAAAATTCATCTACCTGGGAAGTCGTATCAGCTCCCTTGGGATCATAAACAAGATCAGGAACAGTATAGCAAAAGCTTGTGGTGCTTTCGCCAACCTTCGCCATTTATGGCGGCGGCGCGACATTACTCTCACCCTGAAGGGTAGAGTGTACAGTGCAGCGATACGTTCGAACTTTCTGCACTGTTGCGAACCTCGGCTTTCAAGCTCGGCGGACCTGAAGAGACTAGTTAGGTTCGACCATCGGTGCCCTCGCAGTTTTGCTCAACTTTAGTGATAACACCGCGTGAGTAACGAGCGTGTTCGACGCCCTGATTACTGCACTGAAAAAGGTGCTGAACCGTTCAGCACTGTCATTTCACGCACCAGACTTGGATGGCTGAGCACCGTGTTGCGCCTGTCAGCCCAACGACTTCCACAACGTGCATTGTATGCTCACTACGGATGTGGATAGAAGAAGAGTAGAGGTGGCCAAGCGAAGACTTGGTCCAGATGAATGTAGGGCCTCACTTCGGAGCTGACCTTGGTTGGAGTGTCACGGCTCCCTGGTTGGGGTCCAAAGGACGAGGAACACGTTTGGTTGGATACACTTGCTGGCATGGCTAGGAGCCGACCTCAATGGCGTTAGCGCTTTGAGTTTCTTTGTTCCTCCCCATCGCTTATAAATAAATAAATAAATAAACGTTTATTCTCAACAATGCGAGGCACACCTGTACAGGCATGATCATGTTTAGCTAACATAGTGTGATCAAAATGTACAAAGAGTACATGTTTGGCATAACAGTGAATGTAAGTGTCTGGGTGCATATATGTACGCAATAGTCTATGAATGTAGCTTGTATTTTTGAATGTGCCGCAGAATTTTTGACTGTTTGTTATCGGTAGGAATGTGAGAATAAGCGATTCACGTCCGTGGGTTGGATACCATTTTCCGGATGTCCACGGGCCAGTGACTTTATTTTGTGGCGAGTCACATCCGCCACGTCACAGTGTTGATAAGCAGACATTTGTGGCTTTTTATAGGGAGAACGCTTGTCAGACGAAAACCCACTACGTTCTGAAACACCGCCGCCGAACTAATTGCTGGAACGGGTTAAACCCGAACCATTCAGCTGGCATCACTTGGAGGTTGTTCGGCTAGCCAGCCTCCCCTCCATCTAGGATCTCACTTCGTAGCGTACAACCTAACAATTTTTATCTTTGTCTGGTAACCGGCTGGTAGCTTACCGGTACGATGCCTATCTGTTGCTGAAAGCTCATCTTGCATGCAACTGTTGTATTTATTTTCTTTACCCTTTATGTACTGCGGCACAGTAGCAGAGGAGTTTCCTACCTTTAGCTGACGTGTGTACTGTTGATGATGCTGCTGGTTTGTATTATTTTATTTATGCCCGCCGCCCTGGTATGTCGCTGAAAATACCCATTTTAGTTTTATTTGTATGCTAGGAATTAATTTTAATCTTCTTTTTCCTTAGAGTCGGCCTGACTTATTTATTTCCAAGTGCTCACCATTAAACGGTATCATTGATCGCGCCGAATTAGTCAAAAATGCTAGCAATTTCCGTGGAGCATTAGGTCGTGCATCCAGAGAAAGCGTGTACAAATACGGTTTTGCGCTACTTTTCGCCATCAACAAAACATGGAGTACAAAGCCTTCCTGAAGGAGCCAGTGGAAATTCACTGTGGGCGCGTACAACCGTATCCACACTGCTGGTAGCAATGCCTGTGCATTTGTAATTGAGATCAAGCAACAAATAATCTCGGTGTGCTCCCTCAGCCTGCATGCGCAGGGTATTAGTAGAAACCTTGAGCTAAACCCTTGCGGGCACAGCACGTAGTAAATATGGAATAGACCGTATTTATTTATTTATTTCGTTAAAGAGGTTCCTGTTCAATATATTCCTGGCAGCCGTGGTATGTAGAAGTTAACTTTGACGGATAACCGGAAGCACTCCTTAGTTTGGCTTTGAAACCACCCGAGAGAAAAGAGGCGTTTATCGATACGGAAAAATGCTCTTTCCTAACTAACTAGGTGGTAAGCAATTCGCATACCTAAAAGCAATTCCTCAAAGATTTTTAGCTGTATCTAGCCAAATGGTTTTGTTTTATAAGGCTTTGCGTGTCATTATCCGGCGTTATTGCGAAGGAGGCCAAAAGCTATGCTTGAGGCCAACAGGTAAGGGGAGTTAAAGGTTGAATACGGGAAAACAAGTGGGTGGCGACTGATAAAACACCTTAGCTATCAGTTAGGTCATTGTCGAATGCTGTTTCCTCTGTTACATTTCGTCGCAACAGCTCGGTAGCTTTTTCAACAGTTAACAAGCTGCGGTTTAGTCTACGAAACATTTCAGGAGATTTACATGCTTGTAACTTCAACGGCAGCCTGTTAAGTATCGTTATGCTGCACTCATATGAACTCAGCTTATAGTGTAATCGCGATTGAGCGTGTTTTTCACCAGCTTCTTTATAATTGCTCAGTCCTAGTTCTTGATATATTATGCCCGAATAGTTACTACCCTTTATGGCAGAACGAATGTGCCCACACGAATGTGCCCGAACTTATGGCAATGCGTTTCTTCATTGTTATTTCTGTTATATTTGTACAGTTTCAAATAAGCACGTATGAACAACCTCCGATCGTCACTGTTACAATTGTCATGGCATGCCATTATAATTGCACTTATTTGATCAGGCTATCGCGGGCAGGTCTCGCATAGCCGAGAATAAATATTTATTTATTTGTTTATTTATTTAAGGTAATAGCTGGTACGTGCCCAACTTCCAGGCCTTTCTGTTGGTAGCAGGTTGTGGTTGTCTCCAATGCCATGGCTTGGCCCAACTTCGCACTTCTAACCCATGCTTGGGCATGAACACGCTTGTGCACGATATCGAGTAAAAGACATATAATAAGCTTCAGCTGTCAGTGCCCTATCCAGTCTAATTGTAAGCCGGTGCAGTGCTATACGTATGCGCTTCGGGCAGACAATCCTAGCTGACGTAAAGGAAACGAACCATGCAACTTCTCCAGTTGCTGGCAAGCAGTTTTACGCATTCCAGCATCTCAAAGCACAATACTACAAAATTAGTCGGGAGTTTATCTTGTGTACGGTGAGTCTAGAATCGTGCATATTGTGTAGTTTGAATAATATTCCACTGCTTCGACGAGCTTTGGCTGCTACGTTTGCCGTGTGCTTCATAAAGTTTAATAAAGCAAAATAATGAAGACTTGTATTTTACTTCACCGTTACAAGCTATTGGTTTCCCACACCGAACCATAATGCCAGGCGCCGGTGTACAACTTAGCAGTAGGTCACTGGCTTCTCCGCTGAGAATGACATCTCCTGTTGGGCGCACCATAACACAAGGGATTTCACATCAGACATAATGGCCGCCGTGCTGCGTTCGTGTCAGCAACCACAAAGTTGTAAACATTTTTAACCTTAACAAATAACTATGAGACACCGTAGTGTATCGCGTCAACTTTACCCTTAGTATACAATGAAAGGAGTAGTGAACAGATAACGCTGCCCTGAATTAAGCCACCCCTCATTGGGCTGGGTTTTGAAGTACGGTCAAATATTCTAAACACACCTTCCTACAACAAACTGCGTGACAACACTAATATACCGTTGTACATTCATTGACAAATTCTTGTGCTCTTAACATGCTAATGCCTGAGCAGGCCTGCAACGCGTAATAAATAATAACATTTAAGTTATCTATATATTTAACAATAAATATATTCACCATTAACCAGAATAGCATGGTTGTCAAACTAACTGGTATAAAGTTGGTTTGGCGACGCTTGTCACTCCGTTAAAAACCGTGCAGACATCTTCCTCCATCCCTTAAGCGAGGAACAACTACGCAGCGGGGTCTGAAACGGGCCGGTAACTGGGCAAAGTAGCTCACACGCCAGTGCGTACAGAAGCGTTAAGTGTATTCCCTTCATCCTATCGGATTAGTTGGATTTAGACCCTAAAGAAGATGGAGCAGTTGTGCCCCCGAAATTAGAAGTCGGTCAAGCACGAAGCCTGTAAGACCCATCCTATTTTCAACATCCAGCGGCTGATCTTCAAGAACAAATGGCAACATATTGCGTCCTTAGATAGGCTTTATCTTTGTAGTTTTGGCAGTGGTGTAAGCTTTGTTTAATGGCACTTAGATGAGCAGTTACTAGGGCTTTTGACTTGGACAAACAATCGTTGGGCGTTTGTGGAGGCTGCGTTAGCCAGCTCCAACCCTTAGTAAAGTTAAACAGCTCGTAAATAACTCTTCTGAGCGTTGCGCGCTTCAATGTGACGCGGAAAATTATATACCGGGTGCGCTGTCCTGTGAAGTAGCCAGTGTCTTGTCTGCTTACACGGTAGATGGTGTGCAAATGAATCCATACATGGTGAATTTGCAATTGCAACCCATCTCTCAGCAAAGGGCAGAAGGAGAAAGAACTATCTTCGAGGTAGGATTTATACACAGCCCAAGCCATCTGTATAAGATTATAAGGCACCATAATGCATCGAACTCAATGGCAGTGTATTGTACCGGAAAACACGGTCTTTCAGTATTTTGCAACATTGGATTTTACGGTTGTTTTATCCTTTAAAACGTCCGTTTGTTTTACGGAGGGCGCATCCGTTGAAACCAAGTGTTTTGGTGAGTATCTTGCTGTACCGTTTCTGGATCAGCTTGATTCGCTTCCCGTTTATACAGCCTGCACAATATACGTTGGGTTCAGTCGACACCGACTGCTATACTGTCCCGTAGTTGTCAAGGCTAATGTGTCAGTGCTTACCGACTAGTATCTCAGGCACCACCCGACAATTGCTGACCCCTCGGCAGGAACACGTCGCCTGCCATTTTGCATTTTCATTGTGGTGAGCTCGTTGCAGTGCTATTGTGATTCATTACGTGTGATCATATGGTTTTCTCACCTACCACATCTTTTATCTATCTTTGCAGTGGATTATCTAGAGGATATACCATCTTCATACGCGGTGAACGCCGTTAAACCTGGATTGGTCAATTCTGTTGCGTTGGCTCCTCCCCTTTCTTGGGAGAAGGATCCTTTGTTATGGATTTTGCATCCAGAATCCGTATTTTCTACTCGTATGACTTGTTCTGATTTCGGCTTGTGTAATCAGCTAATATCTCGTCTTCCTCGGAGTATATCCTAGCAAGTGAGAGGCATCACACTTTGCCCCCACTAGCAATGATATACGAGACTCTTAAACAGGCTACTATTCAGCTAGTCACGCCTACTGACAAGGTCTACCTGCAGCACCTATTTAGTGACCTGCTACTAGAAGATAGGATGCCCTCAGCCTTGTTGCGCGAAAAGCAACAACTTATCGGCACGTCCACGTGGACTTAGGGATTCTCCTCCAGCCGTGGATGCAGTGCCTTCCTATAAGCACTCAGGCTATCCTAGCGGTAGCAAGTGACTTGACCATCACAGTAATTACAGACCTAGCAAACCGAGTCATCGAACGGCACCAACCACAGACTGAAACCAGAGCACTTAAGTAGCTTTGTGCTGGCGCAACCACAACGACAGGCGCAAATTACCCGCCGTTGGCAATGTGCGCATTATCATTGCAGGTTGCGTCGCTTCAATGCCAGACCGAGGAACTCACTTTAAACCTTAAGCACCGCAGCCGTTCTGGATCCTCACCCCTTCGCACAAAATCTGATGCCACAGGTTGCTGCTTTTACCACTTGAGTTTCGTTGCTAAAGCTTGTAAATGTGTACCGCCAGGTAGCTACTACGCTACAAATGGTCTGCCAGGCCGTCCCGCAATGGCGACTAACTGGGTCGGCAAATCCCAAAGTCGTCTCTTCTACGTTAGAGATTATGACTCCGATATCCGTTTCTGTGTTGAAACCAGGGCGGTGATCAGCGTCATTCCCCTATGCCAGGTGAGCCTACCGCTTCTGTCGACACGCCTCAGTGCCGCCGATGGCACGCCAATAACCACCTACGGTCACCGGTAGCTTACCCTGGACCTAGACCTTCGGCTCATGTTCCGCTGGGTATTCATCGTCGCTGCAGTACCCCATGCAATCATCATTATTGACCTTCCCAGGAATTTCGACCCCTTGGTAGCTGCGAAACGCCAGGTGATAGTGGACACAGCGACGAAACTCCGCGTACGTCGCGTCACGGCCGGCGTCACCTCTATATCCCCGGCCTATGCATTTCCCCATACCTCGCCTGACTACGCTAAACCCTCTTCGCAGTATGACAAGCACGTTCAGCCCATGAACGCAGCTTTGCCGTGGTAGCTGAAGTCACGCACCACATACAGACGATTGGCGCACCTGTGTCATGGCGTCCACGCCGACTGTCATCCAAGAAACTAAAGGTAGCTAGGGCACATGCTAGAACTTGGAATAATCCGCCCTTCCGACAACCCTCGGTCCTCACCCCCTGCAGATGGTCCCCAAGAAACCTGGTGCCTGGCGCCTTTGCTGTGATTACCACCCACTTAATCGGTTAACCGTCCTTGATAAGCATCCCATCCCACACATGAAGGACCATACGGCATGCCTCACAGGTACGACGATCTTCGGAAAGATCGATCCAATTCGCGCCTATCACTAAAAACTTGTGGAAGACAAGGAGGTTCCTAAAACAGCCGCCATCACAGATTTCGGCATGTTTGAAATTTTACGAATGCCAGTTGGACTTCACCACGCAGCACCAACCTTCCAACGCTTCATCCATAATGTCACACGTGCCCTGGCATTAGCTCATCCCCGCCTCGAGGTTATTTTAGTAGCCAGTTCATCGAAAGAAGCGCACCAAGAACATCTTCGAACTTTCTTCCAGCTCTTGACACAACCCGCTGTCACAGTCAACCAACAAATTGCGAACATGGCAAATCAACTGTAGAATTCCTAGGCCACCTCATTTCGTCGAATAGTATCGAAATCCTACCTGATAATATGTAGGCAATCAAGGACTTCCCAGCTCCCATCTCGTTCAGGCATCGCCATGGATTTCGTGGTTTGATCAACTACTATCGACGCCTCATTCCGAGCTGCGCGCAGCTGATGCAGCCTCTGACCGACCTACTCAGAGGGAAGGAACGTAAGTTCGCTTTCCCTGACGCAACACAGGCAGCCTTCGCCGAGCTCAAGGATGCTATCTCCAACATAATCCTTCTCGCTCATTCCGAATCGACTGCACCCCTTTGCAATACGGATGCTGCCTCTGACGTCGCGGTAGGATCAGTCCTCCAACAACACGTTGGTGGGCAATGGCAAACCCTCGGGTTCTTGTCCAAGCGCCTGCAGCCAGCGGAATCCCGCCACAGCACGTTTGGCAGAGAATTGCTCGCCATTTAACTGGCGCTTCATCAATTCCGGCACAAAACCGAAGGCCGCGCTTTCACGGTCTACACTGATCACAAGCTCTTTATATTCGCCTTTACCACCTTCTGCAAAAAATACGCACCACGGGAAACAAGAAAACTAGGGTTTGTCATGCAGTTCACTGCTGATATACGTCCTGTCTCACGTGTCGACATTCCGGTTGCGGACGCTCTCTCCCGCGTCAACCTTACTCTGCAGTTTTCGCCTACCGTCGAACTTGCCGCCATGGCAACGGCTCAGGCTCGGCACGAAGATATACAACTGACACTACAGTCCGATTCGCTGCATGCGCAACCTGTTTCTCTCCAAACCACGGAAGGAATCATTATCTGTGACACTTGCACAGGTTGTCCTAAACCTCCGTGCCCGCCTCCCTCAGCCGCACAGTCCTTGGCGCACTGCCTTCACTACCACATCCCGGTATCCGCGCAGATTTGAAAGTGGTCACCAAACGCTTCTTTTGGTCACGAGTAAACAAAAATTTTCGTCTATTGAATACATGAGCTCCGCGTCAAGTGTCGTTCGCTCCAGTATATTCACTAATTCAAAGGAGTCTTTCAAACAATGTGTGCCCAGGAGCTTACGCACGGGTTCTAGGAGCTTTGCCAACCACCGGGCTACTTTGTGGTAGGGTGAGTTATTCATACACATAATTGGGCGTAGTGGAATTCCCGCCTTGTGCAGCTTCGGCGCGCCCCTCATTCTTGGTGTTTCTGTCCCTGTCGGTTTTAGCTGCCGATATTGTGACTCGGAGATATACCCATGAAGCAAAAGAATTTGTAGATGTCTCGTAATTTGTTTCTCCACCAAGATATTGTTGTCCAGCGTCTTGTCAATACGAAACTTGCGTCCATCTCCGAGAATCGACTCCATTTTTGCGGTGTAATCCGCTTTGTCCATTATTACTACACCCGTGCCTTTATCCGGTTGCAGGAAAATTACATCTTCCATTTTCTGCAGCTCTTTGATTGCAACATAGTGTTCCGATTTCAAGCAACACCTCTGACTAATAGGCGCGTTCTGGAACTGGTGCGCGATATCCACTAATTTTGCCCGAAACCATCCTGCATCATCCGTTGATTTCGGCGATAGGTCGCTGAGTTGATCGTACAGATATTCGAAAGTAATCTGTGTGTGGATCCTGTCCACATTCCTTGGCGGTATTCGGTATTTCAATAACTGGGCTATAGCCTGCCTTCAATGCTAGTGCTCCAAAATACATCGCCACACCAGCAGTCTTCTTGGTTCATTTCCCGCCCAGAACTCTTGGTTTTCGCATGTACCTTTAGACCTAGTAGGTACCGTGCCTCCGTCACGCGAATTCGTGTACATTCTTACATGTGTCGACAGCTTCACCAGATGGCTTGAAGCTATTCCAGTAAAAGAGTGCACAGCTAAGGCTGTTATCCAGGCCTTCTTCGACCGGTGGGAATCGCACTACGGATGCCTATCCACAATTACAACTGACCGAGAAACGCCTTCCGAATCTTCACAATTCGATATGTTCTGCAACTTGTTAGGCTGTCGCCGTATTCATACAACAGCGTAAAAACCAGCAGCCAACGGGTTAGTTGAACGCTTCCATGGACAGTTTAAAGCGTCGCTACGCGCCTCTTCCGACCCTAGCTGGGGCGAAAACCTTTCGCTCGTATGCTTAGGTATTTGCAGTAGCAACAAATCTGACTTGAATTGTGCACCAACAGAGCTGGGTTAAGGCACAACACTCAAGTTACCAGGAACATTCGTTTTACCTCCCGCATCGTCGGGTATGCTTCTGCCTAACTTTGCGTCCTTCCTAGCTAAATGCATGCGTTTAATATGCCCGACTACGCACCGTGAACAGACTAGAGAGGTACGTAGGCACAGCGGTCTATCTACCTGCACTTACGTCTTCTTCCGCACTGACGCAGTGCGGCGCTTTCTCCAGCCACCATAAACCGGTTCTTTCAGGGTTCTGCAACGGAATCCGAAGCACCTTAATTAAGACAAGAATAAATAAATAAATGTTTTATTCTCAACATGGTGAGGCACGCCTTTACAAGTATGCTCATTTTGACATAACGATGCATGATCAAGAATGTGCAAAACCGATATGTTTGCCATAGCAGTTTGTGTTTGTGTAGGGTGTATGTATGTATGTCAGTGTGTGTATGTGTATGTAGCTGTGTATTTTGTGCTTGTAGTTGTGCTGCTCCAGTCATCAAAGTTTGATCTTGTCATCAATATGCAAGTAAGAGATCGGTGTCCGTGGGTTGCAGAGAATTATCCCGACACCCACGTGGTAGTGCCTTTATTTTGTGGCGAGCCACGACCGCCACGTCACAGGGTTGTTAAGCAGACATTTGTAGCTTTTTATAGGGAGAACGCTAGCCAGGCGAAACCCACCACATCCTGGTACGCTGCCGCCGAACTATTTGCTGGATGGGTTAAACCCGAACCACCCAGCTGACACCACGGTGTCCGTCGACCGCCTCAAAGTTACTTTTTTTGACGAGCCACTAGCATCCCATCCTGAAGGTCTCGCACAAGTACACGCACCTGCAGTGACTTCCCGAGCACTGGATGGCACAGAAACCTTCGTACTCCTTGACCCGCAACCTATCTCGCCTCAAGCCCACGCCACCGACCGATGCGATAAACAGGTCAAACGGCCCATCTGTTGACCAGCTTTTGTAAACGTTCGCCATTTCCATTAACAAGGCCTGTTCGTCTTTAGTGCTTATCGTGCGTCTTGTTCACAAACATTTCGCAAAACCGACCAAAAACCCAAAACGTATTGAAACATAAACAGCGCATTTGCTTTTATCATGCATGCCAGGTACCCTCTCCTTTCGTCAAGCCACTTCCCCGACCATCGCCTTGCTCCTCTGAGTTCAACCTTCTAGAAACTCAACCGCCGGAACTGCTGAGGCAACCCTCGAGTAACTCGCCAACCGTCTCAAAGCAACCCCAGAAGAACTCGCCCGCCGACACAAGGCCCCTTCCTCACTCAGAATAGCCAGTGGCGCTGGGCCGCAGATATCCACGAACGGAGTAGGCCCCAAACGCCGCTAGGCGTTGCCGACGAGGACGACCGGATTTCTTCTTGGGACAAGGGCGCCTGGATATCTTCGTGGGACGATGACGTTGAATAAAGTGCGGTGGAAGAGTGTTACCCTCCAAGCGCACCGTCGGGTCTGCAGCAAAGGAAAGGTCCTGTTGGCCTTTTTCTGGACGAGGCTGTATTTTGCAGTCCAACCAGCATGCTCCGACGGCCCACCGATTATGCACTCTGGTCCACACGATCATCATACATAATAATTAACAAAAGCCTGGACCCTGCGTACTCTGCTATACACCCAACTTTGAAAGCACTTTTACATCCCATGTAACCAAACGCATCTATCCTCACCTTCCGTTTTCCCCACTAATTGCACTGTCGAGGAGGAGCCCATTATAGTGCACCGGAATACACGGTCTTTCAGTATTTTGCAACATTGGATTTTACGGTTGTTTTAGCCTTCAACACGTCCATTTGTTTTACGGAGGGCGCATCCGTTGAAACCAAGTGTTTTGGTGAGTATCTTGCTGCACCGCTTTTCGCTCAGCTTGATTCGCTTCCTGTTTACATAGCCTGCACAATATACGTTGGGTTCAGTCGACACCGAATGCTATACTGTTCCGTATTTGACACTCCTTACGTGTCATTGCGTACTGAGTAGTATCCTAGGTCCCAACCGAAAGCACGAATACACTAAACGTCGGCATAACACTCGTTTGTCTTTCGGACGCTGCGCAAACTGAACTCCCTAATGTGGGCATAAATGAACGACATACCCACACGCTTAATTTATTCCAAAGGTCGAACATACTCAAGGTCTTACACAGTACTTTGATATTCCAATTCCAGTCCCGATCCAGAAGAATCAAGACAGTCCAGACGTCTAGTTTACCTAATTGCGAACCGGAGCACCTTACCGCTAGTGCCAAATTGACAAGATCAGCAGGCTATCTCACTTTCGCTAAAACATACGATAGTTTATGCCAACTTAGTACCTTGAAGTCCCCCATCACAAAGCACCGGTACACCGGGAGAACACGGGTGAAGTCTTTGAAAAGTTTGGAAGTGTTAAGGGGCTCCTATACAGCAAAACAATTTTAACTTACGTTACCTCAATATATAAACGTCAAATTAGAGCATAAACAGTTATAACGCCTGGTTAAAATAAAATGTATTTAATAGGAGTAACCCGCGTCTGATGTACCGAGGATTTCCGCAAACGTGATGGTCAGCGAATGTGTTTCACGTGCTAAATAGGCCTCAAACACGAAGATGTGTTCATTGTTTGGATAGTGTTGTTTGCTAGCAATATAGATTAAGCTATCGCCGTGCCCAGATATTTGAGAGTTAAATATTTGTTCCCAACATGCAATATTAAGATTCTTTGATAAAGGTAATGCAGTGGCATGCGAAACGCGTATTTGTTCTTGATCCAGCATGCGCTTCCCTCTGTCTTTTCACAGGGCTTGCACGTGGTTTTTTCAGTGAAATAAAGCACGCGATATTAAGCGTCTGGTTATTGGTTTTGCCATTTCATTTAGAGGTGTCCTTCGATACATGATTAACTGTTTGTAATCGCTGAACTTGCCACGAACATACCGTCGCTTACGCTTGCTGTTTTTTGCTTCCACTGCTCGGCTTCTCTGCTGTGGTGCAACGCTCGCATATATAACCGATAGGTAATATTAGCACAATTGTTTAGCTCACTACCTGCCGCGGCCTCCACTCCGGATATTGCACATTACATGCAGGGCGCCGCAAGCAACTGTGAACCTGTGTTCTGCTAACTATGCTCTCAAGCCATCTTGGATCGATTAAAGTGGTACTGGCCAAAGCGTCTTTGGCGCTTACTGGTAATTTTCCGGTTGTTCCCAAGTTTAATCCCGTTTTGCACCCTGTTTTGGTCATTTTATTGCGGTCCTTTTTCCACTGTTTACGTGTTGTAATTCTACTCTGTTTTCTACATGCATATGGCTGTCTCGCTACACACCGAGGCGGACGGACCTATGGGGTCCTCGTTTGACGAGTCTAGTGCAGCTTGCGGACAGGGTAGCTGTTCAGAGCCAGTAACAGGTTTAGCTAGCAGTAGGCAGCGTGAGGTCTGCTGCCGCTGGCATCACGAAAGCTGTACCGGCCTACAAGCTGACCAGTACAAAATGCTATCGTCAAGCGTTCACTTTCTTTTCAACTGTGCTGATTGATGCTGTCAAAGGTCGACGCGCCCGGCTATCCCCGGTGTTAAACTTTCAGCGCTGGCTTCAAGGTTAGCAAAGTTGAGAAGGCGATAGACAAACGCGCCTCTATTGCGTCGCTCGATACGAAAATGGATTTGATTTAAAAATCACTGAATATTTTGACTGAAGACACTGCAATAGGCGGCAACATTGCTGATGGTCCATCCACTGGAGTCTGGCACACGGTCATGAAGTCTTCTCTCCCCTAGCGCGCCGTTATGTGTCGTTCATCTTACTCGAGTCAACTCCTCTTGGCAGTAGCTAGTCATTGTTGGCTCTATGTAGCTTGTACGGAGCCACTCCCTGACTCTCCAGCCTTCATTTTCCTCTGACGCCTGTCTCTCTAATCTACGCCCGCATGTTGATTTTTTCATCGAAACTGTAGGTACTTAGTAGTGGTCAAACGTCTTAATGACATGGCTACATCCAGCCACTGATACATTCCTTTCTAGAGCCACTATCTTTGCTTAATCCGAACTCTATTGCTGGTCACTCTCCTCTCTCCTCGCGCTCCGTTATGTGTCGTTCGTCCTAATCGCATCCACTTCTCTTGAAAACAGCTGGTCATTGCTGGCTCCATGAAGCTTGTAAGAGCCACTCCCTGACTCTCCAACCTTCATTTACTTCTGCCGTCTGTCTCTCTAATCTTCGCTCGCATGTTGATTTCTTCATCGAAACTGTAGGTATCTAATAGTGGTCAAACGTCTTAATGATATGGCTACACTGGCCACTTAAACACTCTTTTCTAGAGCCACTATCTCTGCTTAGCAGCAGCTGGTCGCCATAGCTTCCATTAAACTTTGCGGATATCCGGAGCTCGCTCCCTTCTTACAATGTACATTGTCTTGGATTGTTTGCGTCACAGCTCCGCTGGCTAGCCAAACAACCTCCTCGTGGTGCCAGCTGGGTGGTTCGGGTTTAACCCGTTCCGGCAAATAGTTCGGCGGCAGTGTTCCAGGACGTGGTGGGTTTTCGGCTGGAAGGCGTTCTCCCTATAAAAAGCCACAAATGTCTGTTTAACAACACTGCGACGTGGCGGATGTGACGCGCCACAAAATAAAGTCACTGGCCCGTGGATATCCGGAAAGTGCTATCCAACCCACAGACATCAATCGCTTATGCTCACATTCCTGAGGATAACAAACAGTCAAAAATGCTCTGGCATATTCAAAGACCCAAGCTATATTCATACAAAATTACATACGTATATACACTCATACACTTACATACACTGTTATGCCAAACATGTACTTTTTGTACATTTTTGATCACACTATGTTGGCTAAGCATGATCATGCCTGTAAAGGTGTGCCTCGCCTTGTCGGGAATAAGTTTATTTATTTATTTATTTATTATGTGCCACCGTAGGATCCACTAGTAACTGAAGGCTTAATCCCAACTCTATCGCTGGCCATTCATCTTTCTCCTAGCACGCCGTTATCCGTCGTTCATCTTACTCGCGTCAACTCCTCTTGGCAATAGCTAGTCATTGTCGGCTCCATGTTGCTGGCGAGGAGCAACTCCCTGACTTTACAGCCTTCATTTTCCTCTGCCGTCTGTCTCTCTAATCTTCGCTCGCATGTTGATTCCTACATCGAAACTGTAGGTATCCAGTAGTGATCAAACGTCTTAATGAAATGGCTACACCAACCACTGATAAATTCTTTCCTAGAGCCACTATCTCTGCTTAGCAGCAGCTAGTCGCCATACCTACCATTTAACTTTGCGGATACCCGGAGCTCGGTAGGAGTCGCTCCTTTTTTACAATGTTCATCCTCTTGGATTTTTTGCGTCACAGCTCAGATGGTTTGTTGACCAATTGTGTGCCACCGTAGGATCCACTAGTAACTGAAGGCTTAGTCCGAACTCTATTGCTGGCCATTCAACTCCCGCCTAGCGCGGTGTTATGTGTCGTTCGTCCTACTCGCATCAACTCATCTTGCTAGAAGCTAGTCACTGTTGGCTCCATGTAGCTTGCAGGGAGCCACTCCTTGTCTTTCCAGCCTTCATTTTCCTCTGACGTCTGTCTCTCTAAGCTTCGCTCACATGTTGATTCCTACATCAAAACTGTAGGTATCCAGTAGTGATCCAACGTCCTAATAATAGGGCTACACCAGCCACGGATACGTTCTTTTGTAGAGTTTCTATCTGCTTAGCAGCAGCTAGTCGCCATAGCTTCCATTTAACTTTGCGGATATCCGGAGCTCGCTCCCTTCTTACAATGTTCATTCTCTCGGATTGATTGCGTCACAGCTCAGCTGGTCTGTTGGCCTATCACTTACCTTTACTGGCCTGTTGATACACTCAGCAACCCTGTAGGCATACACTATTGACCAAGCGTCTGATTGGAATGGCTACATCTGGCCACTGAGTCTCTCCTAGCGCCACCATCTGTCGGTCATCGTAAATTCGGCATCTCTTTTCAGAAGTAGCTAGTGGCCACTGGCTCCATGCATATGCGATGATCCAGTGCTTGTTAGAAGCCACTCCGTATCTCAGTAACCTTTATTCCTTTAGAATATCTACATCCAATCCTTACGCTGCCCTGCCACTAATCGATCTTTAGGACTCTCTCGCGGCAACCTATTTATTTTCGCTTGTTATGCCCTCCCTCTCGGATTACGCTAACTACGTGCTGTTCATGCACCTGACAATCTCTACCAATATTCTAACTCTCTTTGCTCTATCCCCACGCAATTATTAGCTCATACTAAACAGATATTTCGTACTTTACTTACTGGTACAACGCTCTTGTCTTTACGCAGGCGTTAGCAATCCACCCATACGACTAATGATTCTATAGGATATTCAAAAGACATTTTCAGCATAATTATTGTTGCACAGTGTACATGCTTTTGTCTCAAGCCCAAATGTTGTAACACAAGACATTGACAATGTTCAACTCCATGCCTGTTCTTCCGGTCTTCTCTCGGTTGTCCCTCACTTTCCCTTTTCTCTGAGGTCCGGGACTTCTTGGAGATCTGGGATTGGATTGAGGAACAGTTTTGGACCAAGGCGGACGTAACAACCCACAAGGACTTACATGGAGCATGGTAGAACTCCGAAAGGACCGAACTACAATTACCATAACCCTTGTCCAGTATGGAGAACTGGACATATCCTCATACTCACAAACATTATACATCTGAAAAATCTGGACAGCGGAAAAGTTGAACTTTTGCTCACCTGGACATACAACAAGAAGAAAAATCGCGATGTCCCTCTCCTCCACTGACCTCAAAAATCATGGCGACCCCGATCAAATTACCTGTCTAACTAACAGAGGAAATTAGAAGCCATTACTCTGCGAAAACCCGAAGGTAAAACCAGTCGTCAAGCGGCTTTGCCAGTTCAACATTAATGTACAAAATGCTTTACGGCAGTGTTGCAGGACGTGGTGGGTTTTCGCCTGGCAAGCGTTCTCCCTATAAAAAGCCACAAATGTCTGTTTAACAACACTGCGACCTGGCGGATGTGACTCGCCACTGAATAAAGTCACTGACCACAACTACATACTGGCAAGTCGACTAGACTCACACATCAACTCTTCCCGACACCGTTTTCAACTACACACGATTGAACCCGACATATCGTCGTGACACACATCTGTTTTCAAACCTTGATCATGCCTGAGTTGGTGTGTCTATGAAACTGAGAATAAACTATTTATTTATTTATTTACTGTACTGTTCCAGCCATGGACATATGAACGATTTTCTACTCTCACTGTTACAGTTGCCATAAAATGTTTGTACATTTGTACATATCTGATCATGCCTCCATGGGCGTGTCTCGCATAGTCGAGAATAAACTATTTATTTACTTATTTATTTATTTACATCCTACCGGCCAATCCGGGTAGCATTGCTGGCTATCATCATGAGCCGATCAACGTGAAGAAAAATAGGGTGCAGAAATACCAAAAGCCCACTGCTAAACCCAGAGAATTAGTTGCCATGGCATCCAGAAAGTTGCCGTCGTTGACAGTTGTAAATTCATCTGAGGATTGTGCGCAGAACCTTCGGAAGATGTTGACCGTTTCGGCCGCCATTAAACCAGCCCGTTATGACGAAGGTTTGGTAACTGCTCAATGTGATACAAGGTCAACGGCCTCAGCTTCAGTGAACTAAAAGAAGAAGCGGACTAGATCTGCTCGTAAAACTTCGAAGGGGCGTGAAGACCCAGGACCTAGTTTGTCGCCGGCAATAGAGCTGGAAGCCTGTGCTACCGTTGCTTCGGCGTCGTTTGTGAAGACAGAGACAGCCCCACCACCAGTGATGAAAACAGCTGGTATAGGTGTCGACTCCAAGGCACGTGGGTTAAACACTCCACATCGTGCCGGCTCTTTCACATATAGTAGCGTTATATTCCGTAACGTTACTGAATCTGCGCCCGCTCTCCCAAGGGAACGCATCTTGGATGACTTCAAGCGGCTGAAACTATGTGTCAGCAAGCTGCTTCCACCTGGCTTCCCTGGTGTCACTGTCAGGAAGCTGACCAGATTGCGGAACTTCTCTATCGCTACGCCAAATCCAAGACCCCGACTACTTCGCGTGGTCCTTTCTACACCAGAGGAACGCAAATAATTACTGCGGTTTGCATTCAAACTTAAGGGTAGTGGTGTCAGCGTTCAGCCGGACCTACCACTGGCAGATCGGTTGAAGTTAAAGGAGGCTATCAAAGACCTCAAAACTAGACGGGCGGCTGATGATCAAGGCCTCCGTCTGGTGGGCTTACAGGTGGTTAGCCGGAAGTTATTTTCCGCCCTATCAGAACCCATCCTGATGGGGCACGACCCAGGGAGGGTCGTGCCGACTTCCTTGAGGTAGTACTTAGCAACGTGCGTAGCCTAAGGAACAAGGTGCACAAGTTGGGTCTACTTGTAGACGAATCGAGTCCCGACATAATTGCTTTCACTGAAACGTGGTTGTCTCTGGATATCACAGACGGCGAGGTATGTTTACCTGGCTGCGCGCTGCTCAGAACTGAGCGCTCCGTTGGTCGCCAGGGTAGAGGCGCCGTAATGTATGTGAGCTGTAACTTAGATGTGTTGAGGACCTGCACATTCCAGTCGTCGGACCAGACTGTTGAAGCACTATCGGCTGTTTTGTGCACTTCCTCTACCCAGTTTACAGTTATAGTGATATACAGAAGTCCAGGAAGTTCTTCCAGGGAGATACTTGACTTTATTCTCACTCGGTTGCAAATATGTGTTTAGTACTAGGGGATTTCAACCTCCCGGAAGTCTGTTGGGCCGATCCTTCTTACAATTCGGCATCAGGAACTTTCGGTGCAACCTTTCTTGAACTGACTCTCTAAGTGCATTTGCGCTAGTTCGTAGCCTTTCTCACTAGGTATTTGGACAACCAAATACCATCTAGTTTAGACTGGGTTTCCGCTAAGTCCCTGGACTTCGTGACTGACGTTCAATACGTTGCACACCTACGGTCCAGCCAGCACGCATGCAAATCCTTTCGATATGCTCTTTCAAGGCACCACGAGACCGTTGTCGAATTACTTCCGAATATTTGGCGGGCGAGCTTTAGTGCATTGCGAGCTAAGGCTTCAGTTCTTAACTGTGAGATCTATATGGCTGACTCTGTCCAGTCAGCCTGGGACAAATTTAAGGCATGTCTTACGGAGCTCTCCACTCCCTATATTCTACTAATGAGGAAAAGAGGGTTAAGAACACAGTCTCCATGGGTAGATACCAAAGGAAAGTTCTTACTCAAGAAACTGTCTAGATGCTGGCGAACCTACCAAGCAGCTCCATCAGCCAGTATCTATGATAGTTATCGACAGTTTAGAAATAAATGTAAGCAACATCTCAGAACTGCTTTTTTCCAGTACTAACAGAGTTTAGCGGACTCGGCCGCAGCTAATACCAGGAAGTATTTTGCTAAGGTTAAAAGACGCGGCGGGGCAAAACTGTCTATACCAGCGTTATTGCGAGCGGACGGTACACGTGCGCAAACTGAACGGGACAAGGCTTGTATACTTAGTGCTCAGTATACTGGGGTGTTGGCTCGGTAGATTTCATTCCCACAGGTTGAATTGATTTTAAGAGTTCCAGAAGATTCTTGCTTAGATGAATTTAGAATAACAGTGACTTAGGACTCCGAGCTACTGCAAGGCATTAACCCCTCTAAAGCTTCCGGTCCCGATTCGATTCAGCCGAAGCTGTTGCATGAATTGGCCACTGAGCTGAGTGGTCCTCTTACATGCGTGTTTTCAATATCGTTGGACAGCTGCATTCTACCATCGAACGGAAGAAGGCAATCATCAGTCCGATTTTTAAGGGTGATGACAGCGATCTACCCGCGAACTACCGGCCTGTCAGTTTGACAAGCGTAGTAGACAAGTTGTTTGACAAGCTGATAAGAGATCCGGTGAAGAACCACCTGAATAGATTCAACCTTCTCAGTGTTGCGTAACCTGGATTCCGCAAGGAATTTCATGTCAGACTAATCTAATTGTAGCTCGTGAAAGCTGGGCCAAAGCGGTAGACAGTCGCCACGCTGTAGACCTGCTATTCGTGGATTTTTCGAAAGCTTTTGACACTGTTCCACATCTTTGGCTCTCACTATAGTTGAGATCTTACGGATATCTGGTCGCGCTCTGCAATAAGTGTCTGCCTTCCTTGGATAAAAGGAACAATGCGTACGGATGGGGCGTAGCCTTTCGCTCAGGCAAGCTGTCCTTAGTGGCGTTCCGCAGGGCTCGGCATTAAGGCCATTGTCGTTCGCGATCTATGTAAATGACTTGCCGGGATAGCTAGGGGTGTCATCCCTAATGTTTGCTGACGACCTTAAGCTCTGAAATATTGTATATATCCCGGGGGTCCTGAGGCAATTCAGCAGGCCTTGGCTAGTCTCTGGGAATGGCCTACCTTATGGTTGATGCCCATAAATAGGGCCAAGTGGTCTGTTCTCCGAATCGGAGCTGCTAATCCTCCCACCCGATATGTTCTCGGCGGTGGTGAACTCCCTGTTGTCACTCAGCAGGTTGATTTAGGAGTCGTACACGCATCACCACTTCATTCTGGAGGCAATTGGAAGACGTCCGCTTTCCGGGGGTTTTGTATGATGTGGTTTATCGGCCGCTCTTTCAGAATCCTAACGGCCAATTTGTTTGTGAAGCTATTTTCGGCATTCGTCCAACCCAACCGGAAATATTGTATTCATGCTTGTCCACCATGTCTTAACCGAGACAAAATGGACTTGGAGAGGGTGTTACGAGTGGGCACTCGGCTAGTGTAGTGTCTACGGGGACAGACGTATCCTGAACGCTTGCTCGGTTTGTGGATGTACTCAATGCACCACCGAAGGATAAGATTGGCCCGGACTTGTCAAGGTTATTTAGTCCCGCTACGTTACCTAATCTCCGCGGTCAACCACTGAAACTGCATAAACCACGGTCTGATAGGATTAGGACGGAAACTCGCCTGTCGCGCCGAGTTATAGATCGCTGGAATTCGCTTCCAGCTCACGTGGTTAGGGAACCTACGGTTAAGGGTTTTGCGCGCCAGCTCGATGCTCTTGGGTGGCAACAGTAAACTTTTCCTTTTTCCTAGCTGGCTCACCTTCACTTTTCAGTTCCTTTTAATGACTCAAATATCTTGGTATTCCACTTGCTTAACTCTTTTCACTTTCTCTTTTGAATTTTGAGTTAATTTTTCGCTTCCTTATTTTACGTAGGCGGCCCATCAGGGATTGATGGGGCAGGATACGTGCGCATTAATTAGTTGGACAGGATGTGATGCGGTCTTTGTTTTAGGTCCATCAGTATTTCAAAGTTCGCCAACTCCTGGTTCAACGACCCGCTGAAGTAGGAACACTCACGGGATAATCCTTTAAATATAAATATAGGTATATTTCTAGACAGTGCTAGATGCTGTTCCTGCGTGGGATCAGATAAAATTGTACATAACATCCATGCTCATGCATGGAGAAGAAATATCGTTAACAACTGCTTTTGACCGTGTTTATCTTTCCGAACAGTAAAGCAGGGATAAATACAAACGTTTCGTAGGCCTCGACGTTTTTGAAGGTAGTAGTTTGGGTCTCCGTAGCTTATGTACGAATTCTGCGCTTTCCACCGGCTACCGCTGCCAAACCTTGAGGTGCCTGATTCCATTAGTAAACGCTCAAATTTAGGAAATTTGATCCATTTTCTTTGGTCACATCACCGTATTTCGAGCATTCATTAGTAGCGGGCTCATGGAAAGGAATAAGCAAGCCAAAATTAGATCGTAAAAGTGGAGGGTGGAAACAAAGGAAATAACAGTAGTGGCTAACAAGTTAGCCTTTCTTAGAAAAGTGCGACTGAAATACCGGCCCACTTAACTAAAAAATACACTAATATTGGAAAATGGAGCCAAAATATAGCCCAGAAACAACATACCAGAACCGCAAACCTGGTGCGAATTTCAAAGTGTAAATCTCCAAACAAGCGGAATCAACGCCGTTTTGGAGCCGAAATGTTAACTAAAACGAGACAACAATGGGCGGTCTAGAACAAACCCTAAGCGCTGGTTACGACAAAGGTAAAATAATTAAGCTAGGTGCAGTGGTTATGGAGATATTTGCATTTTTAGCGGTCGGCGGCGGATAGCGCCATTTTCGAGCCTCCGCCAAATTCACGTTCTGCTTTGGAAGCAGATACAAAAAAAGAAAGAAAGAATACAAAAAGCGGCTAGGCGTAATAAGTTCCGAATATGGAGTAGTAACTGGGAATGCCTAAGATAACGTGTAATTCGCTGCAATAGCGAAGTATGACGCAGTGGGCCTAAAAGCATACTTTCTCAGTAAACGGAGTAAAAGTTGGGAAAACAGATGGAAAAGTTTTAGGGAAATACTAGGTAGGCTGTAAGAATTATTATATAGGTAGCACAGCACAGGATATGGTGTAGCTAGCCCAGAGCCAGAATACGACCATGTGCGATTTTCAGAGTATATTGGGCCGCAGCATCCACTATGAATGTGGAATTCAACGTTTTTAATGCACCGATATGGATGCGAAAATTATACCAAAGCCGCATGAGCTGAGTCCATATGATAATACAAGGGAACATAAAACATATTTGCCCCGTCTGAACTGGGATAACGCAAGCATTTCCTACAGAAATATTACCAGTTTCGACACTTTGAGGCTATTTTCCACGTCGTTATGGTTGTATCACTGACACTAATGAGCCAGGGTGGTCTTCCAGTGATAATAAAAAATATAATGTGAGAAAATTCACAAAATGTGTCCAGGTGAGAAACATCTTGGGTTCCGCTTTAGTTAGACACGAATACCACTAATCCAACCATCTCAAACATGACTGATTAGTGGGCCACAGGTGCTAAAGCACACGACTGTGCATTAAGTTGCTAGTTTAGAGCGCTATTTCTCTTAGCTGAGAGTCGGATGCAAGTGCCTGTGGTGTTGGACCAGAATAACGCAATCGTTCCCTGGATAAAGATCATCAGTTTCAGCACTTTGTGGTTAGGTTATATATCTTAGTGAACTTCAATTTGCAGCACACGACCTGCTACAGCATTGACTCATACAATGGCAGATTATAGTACGTCTTTCAAATGTTTTGGTGCCTTATTTAAACATCCTTAATTATGAAAATGTGATATTGGTTGGGTGCCGTTACAGTTCAAAGACTTCTTTAACTATTTAGCTGTGCTATAAGAGTAAAGAACCACATTAACGACATCATGCGTTATTCGTTACTTAAAGAGAGAGGCATCGTCCTCCCAAAACGAAATAAATATTTTATGTGCAGCGCTCACGATAAAGCTTGAGGCAAATTTAAAATAAATCGTTCAGCAGTAAACTAAACTAGTTTTGCTCCGAGATGTAAACATAGGGGTGAGCATAAGAAGGAACAGAAATAATTTATGAATAAGGGAAACAATGATTGGGAAGGTAACTCGGATAAACAGAAATTTCTTAACTCCTGTACTAGTGTAGTCGATCACTGCTTACATAGTATGTTATTTGTTTCGCCTGATATATTTGTAATTACGATTGAAACGCCGTTATCTGCACAAAATTTTCGGCGTAATTGAGGACATAAATCCAGCTTATCGTTACGTTTCTCTGTGAGTACCACGGCTTTTACCAGGGGAGTGTTTTCCATGTCTCTGCTGTTCTAGGACTAGTAAATACTAGCTCGAGACGGTGCACAAAATTAGCGCAAATATCAGAAGGTAATTAGATGCGTACACAGCGATGGCTACAAGAAACCGCGGTCGGATGAAGGGACAAATGGAGCTTTTCTTCTTTTCGCATCCTGTTTCAGACCGTGGGTTTTTAATTTTCCTGTTGTTGCGTGTACACTAGCTGTTTGACCATAGTGTTTCACTGTTCTGTGTTAGATTTATCACTACTTCGGTACGCTGCGGATAGCCAGCTCCGTTGCTTTTTGTTCCCTTCTTGAGGAATCATTCTAAGGTTATTGCATAAGGGATACAGTGTCCTCAAAATGCTTGGATTGTTGTAGGTCAGGTCAGGTCACGTCAAACAGACGATAAAGGCTTCCGCCTAATAAGCGTTCAGTTCTTGTGCCGGTAAGTGAAGCGGCCCCCGGCACTTCGACGTTGGGTTGTCTCTTCTTGCTTCTGCAATGGAATGAAGCAAGAGCAAGAGCAATCTTTACACATTCATATGCAAGCATTAAAAATACACTACCTATTCCAGTATAACTACAATATCTCTGGAAAAAGGGTAGACCAACACCCGTCTAAGCCCCTTTTGAAGGCTTCTACGATCTCACTCTACTAAATCAGAAGGAAGTTTATTCCAGAAGTTAACTACTCGGTTCATAAAAACTTTGCCCTGATGTCCAAACGAGCTGTATGATGTTTGAGCTTCACGCGATGACCGCGCAGATGGTCTGACATAGCCAACTCAAACAGGTGGGTGGAACTAATACCACTAAGTCCCTTAATGATCTTAAACGTCTCTATCAAAGCCCCTCAACCTACGCCGTTCCGAGAGAAATAATCCTAAGCTACTTAGACGATCTTTGTGAGACTTCTCTCGTTGACGTTCGATCATCCTAGTCATAAGTTTCTGAATCTTTTCTATACAAAGGATGTCACTGCGAAGGTACGGTGACCAGGTCTGAGCACAATAATCCAGGGGTAGCCTAACCATTGCTTTATATAACTGCAAGAATACTTCTGCTTTAGTGTTACTCAGCGCTGTCACTTCCAGCTCGAAAACTGTTAAATCTTCTTTCTGCAAAGGTTGGCTGCACATTGCATGTTTAAACATCCTTCCAGATCTGCACGCTCCATTGTAAAGGACTATTTCCTCGGTCGTAATCTGTATTGGTTCATTGGTTCATTGGGGTAGTAGAGAGCAGGAGGGGAGATCCCTTGTCAGCTCCAGCGCTTCCCGATCATTGATGCGATGCTCACCGTTGCGCAACGGGCACTCCGGAGAGGCCATCGCACTCGTAGCTGAAGCAACACCCTCCCGGCATATTCAACAGGTGTGAACCAAGTAGTCGTTTGGAGCAATCCCCTGTCTGTGCATCAACGACGGGCGGCGGTAGCCGGTTTCAATTATTCACAACGCGAGTGGATAGAGCGAGAATGGACCGTACTTTGAGCCACCTTGGCTTGCATATTTTCCATTGGTGGCCTCTGGTCAGACTCTCGAGGTTGAGGTGGGAGAATTCCTGCAATTCTCTCCCTAGTTCTCCCCTGAGGATACGATGGGTAAAAATCAAGTCCCCACGCCAGCGGCGGTAATCCATAGAAAACATATTCAAATGTCGAAGCCGAAGGGGATACAACAGGTCACGTAACTCGGAGACAAACTTCGAGCCACGCCATTGGACCTTTTCGATCATGTCGCGCTTAAATTTGGAATGCGCTTAGGCAGCAGGGATACCGTATTCCAAATCGGGCGCACATGCGAGGTAAACAGAAGTCTAAAAGTTCCGGTGTCAAGCGACAGAAAGCTCTTTGGATGGCATGAAACATCCTGGAGGCAGCGGCAACCCTCTTCATAGTATTCTGAGTGGATTTTAAGTCCGTAGAAACAACCACGCCCAGATCTCTCTCTCTCAGTGACATTTTTGAGCAAGCAACCACCTATGTTATAAGCGCCGAATGGTTCAGGAGCGCCGACAGGCATGACGGAACATGGGTCCTGATTAATGGCTAAGCGCCACTGAATCGACCAAGTGTGCAGGAGATCGAGCGTCACTTTTAGTCGAGCAGCATCCTCTAGAGAGGATACCTCCTTCCATAACTTTAGATCATCCGTATAAATCAAGCAATCCGATTGTTGCTCTGACGGTAGGTCGTTGATGAAGATGTTGAAGAGTTCGAGGCCGAGGACGGAGCCCTGTGGAACACCGCTGGTCGTATGCACAGGATCGGTATACGTTTCGTTCACTCTCACCAGCATGGAACGAGTGGGTAGGAAATCGGAAATCCAGAGGAGAAAGTTTCCAGAGACACCGATTACTTGGAGTTTGTAGAGAAGCTGTTCATGAGGGACCTTATCAAAAGCTTTACTGAAGTCCACGAACCCAACATCTAGGCGTTTGTCAACATCCAATGAATTTGCCCATTGTTCTCTAGTCATAAGCAAGTTGGTAGAGCAGGATGGAGCTTTGCAAAAACTATGTTGGGCACTGGATATCCGATCCAACCGCTCGAGATGAAGCCGAAGCGCTCGCTTCAGGACCCGTTCCATGATTTTGCACACTATCGATGTAAGGCAGATGGGCCGACACCTAGCTGGGTCTTGCCGGTTCCCTCCTTTGTATATGGGCTTGAGAATGCCCGCCTTCCAAGCTGTCGGGATAAGTCCGTACTGAAACGATCGACGGGAAACCTGCGTGATAGGTGAAGCAATGTACTGAGCCAAAGTCATGAGGAGCAAAGAGTGCGAGTCGTCGGGACCAGGCGATGAGTAAGGATCCAACTCACAGAGAAGTTTCAACAAGAGCTCAGTGTTATATCGATGTGGTCTAACAGAGAAGGGGGAGTGCACACTGTTCTGTCAGTGAACGACGCTGAGGTTGAACACACTGAAGAGTATTGCCGCACAATAAGAATGGCTTTGTCGGTGTCTTCGTGAACTGGATCCTCATGCTCGGAAGAACACAAGGCAGGGATCCCACTGCGCGCTCTAGTGTTCCGTTTGAGGTAGGAGAAAAGCGTCTTAGGAGTGTTTCTAGAAAGTGTGGCTAGGGGGGGTTCATATTGTTGACGTTTCTCACGTTTTTGCAGGGTACAGGTATTCCTAACCGTTTTGTAAGCGATGTAGTCAAGCGCTGATCATGTGTTCCTAAAGCGGTACCACAAATTACGTTTTCTTTTCATTAGGGATCTCAGTTCGCGATCGATCCACGGAGGGCCTCTAGAGAGCGGTCGCTTTTTGGAAATGGGGAAAACTTGTTCAATGAGTGATGTCAGTTTGGAGTACCGAAGATTCCAGGCACCGTTCACATTGAGATGTGCGGGAGTATACCAATCCATAATACTTGCAGCCGTTTTAAGACGAAGGGCATCAGCACGCCAGATATTTCGGCGAACGGCACATGAATTCGAATGGTAAAGCGACGGGTCCATTGGCATAAAATAGTACAATGATCGCTTTTATCAATGGGTTGAAAGACTGTTAGGTTCATGACGTCTAACTGCGCTGGGGAGAGCACAAGCCAGGAAATGAGGTGACTGTCCGGCGTGAATACGAGTCGGCATAGACACATGTTGATACAGGCTGCAGTCGAGAACGGTATGAAGGGAGGCGGCATTAAAAACTTCAGGTGAACGATTTGCAAAGAAAGAGGTCCCAGTCAATATAAGGAGCATTGCAATCTCCCAGAATAAGACAATGCTTTCCAGCATCATGCTTCTTGATCAGTTCCAACAGGCGAGCTCCCGCGACCAGTGGCGCTTTGTAGATGACACCAATCAAAGTAGATCTGCTCCCGTCATGAATGCGACACCATTCATTCAATCATTATACACGTTAGCTGGAGGTGAAAATCACCTCAGCTATTGTGCCGCAATACAAAACACATGAAAAGAAAAACAAAGAGTGGCACGCCCGCTGAGTACCCGGTAACGGATGGGCATCGTTCCGGAGAGCTAACAGCTGGCTGCCGTAAAAGTGAGTAACAGTATGCCTAACAATTGAGATCGTGGTTGGAGGGGGATGCTAAACATGAGGGGGATGGACAAAGGAACTCACAACACAAACGCCATTGGGGTTGGCTATAAGCCATATCAGCGGGTGTGTCCAACCAAACGTGTTCACCGTCCTTAGGACCCCAGCCAGGCAGTCGGGATACACCAACCGACGCCAACTTCGAAGTGAGGGTTTTCATTTCTCTCGACCAAGTCATCACATGGCCTCCACTCCTCCTCTTCCAACCGCACCCACAACGCGCAAACCATGCACGTCGCGGAAGTCGGTGTGCTGGCATGCGCAACACGTGGCCCAGTCATCGAAGCCTGGTGCGTGATATAATCGTGCTGAGCGGTTCACTTGCTCTTCCTGCACCAAATACGCGACGTCGAACATGCTCATTGTTCACGCGGTGCTCCCACCAGACATGAGCTATGCTGCGAAGGCAGCGATGATCGAATGTGACGAGCCTCTTCATGTCTGTCGACCTGATGGACCAAGTTTCACAGCCATATAGGAGGATTGAACGGACAGCTGCGTTGTAAACTCTGCCCTTCAGGGCGAGATTTATGTCACGTCTGCGCCACAGGTGGCGGAGATTAGCAAAAGCACCTCGAGCATTTGCTATAAGGTTCGTAACCTCATCTTTAATCCCACGGGTGCTAATATAGCTGCCCAGATACTTGAATTCCTGAACGACTTCTAGCAGATCACCGCCAAGCGTTAGCGCAGGGTTGGGTACCTGCCAATCTTGGAGGTACTTTGGATTTCGATGGAGCAAAGCATAGCGCAAAACGATTGACATCCAGTGCTAATAGAATGCGACCTCAAAATGCAACGAAATCAATATCATTGTCACATGAGACCTCAACTATATGGGACTTCAGATCCGCCCTCCGGTATAGTATTTTTAAGCCGCCTCCCGACTTCCTCTCATGACAATCTGCCTGAGAAAGGTAGTATCCAGGAATAGACACTTCAGAGTCATTGATGTTAGGGAATAAACATGTTTCAGTGAAGGTTATTAAATCAGGACTGTGTCCAGCGTGTTTCGAATGGCCTACCTCCAATCAGTCCAGGTCTTTCATGACAGCATTCTATGCAAAAGCAAAAAGGTGATCCGCTGCCCCTTAGCTTGCCTTCTGCATGTGGCTCGGATATATCCCCTTAAAAGCAAAATATTGTTTTTTGCAATTTCCTCCTCGTAAACATCGTCTATTGACCGGCAGTTCAAGGAACGCAAGGGAAGGACTTGTGCAGTTGTAACGGGCAGCAGCGTAACTGCGGTACCCATGGTTCCAACCTTCGCTACATAATGGGAGACGCAGGCTGCAAAAATCTAATACTAACTCTTCTCAGCCACAGTTAAAACATGTTATCGATAAAGTGCATCTCTAGAGCAATCTGTTGCAATCAGCTGAGTATTATCAAGGCAATTCCTTACCCACAAAAGCCGCATCGAAGTGAAAAGGCCGTTTTCCAAGAGGCATCGATGTTTGATCATGGTAAATGTCCCTGAGTTTACTAAGGAATCTGGCTGAAAGAATATTTGAGGACCAATCGTTTCTGAGGCGGTTGGTTTCTTTACTGTTTGGTGTTAGAAAAAATAGCATAAACCTCGTTTCCACTTTTCACCTCGGCAGGAAGCAGCCTGACTCTTTACAAGTTCACTCTCTAAAAGTAGGCTGTCAAGGTGAATAGGAATGTCGCCGTGTTCTCCAGCGAACCTCACGTTTGAAAGGAGAAATATGCTATGTTTTGAGAACCTCACCCCAGAAAATCGAGTTAAAATGAAGCAGGTCTTTGATAAACTACGAATCCGACGGGCATCTTGTGAAAGCGGCCTTCACATCGTGGATATCCGAGTGGTCCAAGGAATCTCGAGGACACGGTGGTGACCAATCTTCGTTCTTCCGGTGCAATGAGAATCAAGAGTGGATGGCGTGTGACATCGGCGAACGTGCGTAGTTTGAGAAACAACTTGGATGAGATTCTACTTATAACTTTGGAGCAAGAACCTGATCTGATGGCGTTTACGGGGACTTAGCTAGCCTCGGATATTTCGGAATCGGAGGTATTTATTCCAGGGTATTAACCATCACAGGCAGATCGTCCAGGAGGCAGTGTTAATCTTTACGGGACGCGAGACCTAAAAGTTCACACAGTGGAAGCCGTGTGTGATCTTGATGGAGGATCGGAAATTCGTTGGTGTAACGTTCACGATGGGTTCAGACCGCTCATAGTGGGCGTTATCTACAGATCCCTCTTGGGGTCAGGATCCCATCTGCTAGACCCTATGAGGATACGCGGGGAGGCAAAGATTGCTTGATTAGAGGTGACCTCAATGCTCCGGCCGTAGACTGGGATGCGCTTCATTGTACTTCCTCTCCAGCTACTTTTGATACGCGTTTATTGGAAACAGTCCTCTAATGTAATCGAAGTAAACACGTTCTATCACCTACCGGGTATTTTCCAGGCCATTTGCCACACATCCTTGACCTTGTGCTCACACCTGGCTCATCAAATGTCTCCGCTCTAGCCATTCTTCAGCCTCTTGGCAAAAGTTATCACTGTGTAGTCTTTTGTGGACACGACAGCTATCAATGTCCAGGGAGTGCAACGACGAAATTTCTGATGAGCTGACCCCCTTCCCTTAAAATTGACTGCTAGCCTCATGGACTGAAACAGCTTTCAGCAGTTGGATCTGGATACTGCTTGGGACGTTCTGTGCTCCAAGCTAATGTTTATCAATGACAAGATTGTTCCAAAGGTCACAGAACAAGCATTCTCCAAAGGGCCCCATGAACAGAGCAGGCACTGATGCTGAGAAGGCGAAAACTTTGGAGCCGGGTTAAGTTCACTCAGACGGCTCAAGAGTACGCTCATTACAACGAGTCTAGAAATTTATACACCCTGAGAAAGCGCGAGAAGCAAGAAATATATTAGCCGCATATGGCCGAGTAATCTGCGATTAATCCGAAAAAGCTTTTCGCATACCTAGAAAGAAACACCAAAGCTGGCAACAGTATACCTGCATGGTATTCAAATCAAGATGTATAATGTATTTAACACCTGCCCACTAAATGTTTGACAGAGTGCCACAACTCATGAGTAACAATGTCAAAAAAGTGAAAGTGAGTAGGAGGAATTGAAGCAAAGTTCCGGTTGCACAGGCCGAGGTAGAGGGTTGACCGAACACTGAGCCTTTGGTCTAAAGACCTGACCGGCAACGCAGCGGGGTGATTCACGAAGACCGTTGACAGCGAAGTGACTCATTCGCATTCTTTGTGTTCGGAAGCAGTCCACAGAGAAGCCGATTGCCAGCGAGGTTGTTCATCCGCCCTCCGTTAGATAAGCACCCCCAGTTACAGGAGTGATTGGTCAGTGGTCATATAGCAGGTCACATTGGCTTTGACACGGCGCCGTATGAGCACTTGTGGTATTTAATGGAGAACCAAGTGATCAGACCAGAACTCCCTACGCTATGAGGCGCTGCTGCTGATTGTCCGCGATTGTCTATTCATCTTGCCTGCAAAGCAAACAAGACTTATTCGCGATTAACTCCACAAGGAAGGCATCCCCCGATGCGCAACCTGGGGACGCGCCCGATAGTGTACAGCCCCTACACCGTGCTTCATGATGACATGGCGAAAGCTTGTCTACTAGCTTCGCGATATTCCTTTGTGGATACGACGGAGGCGCAATTAGTTGTTAGAGATTCTCCCAGTCCCACCTCTCCTTTAGAGCGTGTCGAAATTACCACTGGAACTGCATCTCAACTCGAACTCGAGTTCTTCACTGGGTCCCGATGGCTTACCTCCCTTGTTCCTCAAGGAGGTGGCGGAGTTCGTTGCTGCACGTATTTGTCAGATATTCCGGAGCTCACTTGAAGCAGGTCGCCACCCAACTAAATAGAAAGCAAATGTGAAACCGATGTACAAAGGTGGGAATCACCAAGGTCTAGTGAACTACCGACCGATTTGCCTGTCATTAACCCTCTGTAAAAACATGCAAAGATTTTGTAGCAGGCCTTGCATCTTCACTTTGAGAAATTAGACGTCATCTCTCCTGATCAGCATGGATTGCTGAGGGCACGCTCTTGCATTACCAATCTGTTTGTTGCCCGAGAAAAGTGGGCTAACTCAGTTGATGCTGGTCATCGCCCTGATGTACTTTTTGTGGATTTTAGCAGTGTTTTATAGGGTTCCACACGAGCGATTCCTTAGCAAACTTCGGCAGATTGGCATCGCTGGTGATTTGCTCTCCTGGATCGCTGATTTCCTAGATGGCCGTATTATGTGGGTTAAGGTTAACGAAGTTGACTCTGGTCCTGTTCTTATGACTATTGCGGTTCCACAAGACTTCGTTCCTGGTCCCGAACTATACAAAATCTTTACCAACAATCTCTCGGAGGTGCACCAAATCGACTGCTTGATCTATGTGGATGACCATAAACTTTGTTCAGAAGTATCCAGGCTTGAAGATGCTGACAGCTTGCAACTGGCGCTCGATCTGCTACACCATTGGTCTGTCAAGTGACAAATGCTTATCAATCGTGATAAGTGCTGTGTTCACCCGATCGATGATCAAGAACCTTTCGGTGCTTACCACATTGCTGGTTTTCTGCTGAAGAATGTAGTTGATGAGAAGGGTTTGGGAGTACTTGTTTCTCCAGACCTAAGAACAACGCAGGACACGTTGCGGAGGGTAGTAGCTGCTAACAGGATGCGCTGTGCCATACATAGGTCGTTCTACAAATTGACACTGCAGAACTGCATTCTCCTGTTTTCCTCCCACATGGGTCCAATAATGGAATACAGACTAATTGCCATACACCTACTGATGAAATTTGTATGTGCGTTGATTAAGAAGGTTCAGAGGCGCGAATCCAAGTCTGGGTCTATGCTTCTTGTTTTACGTTCTCCCTTTCGTATCCAATGGGTGAACTCTTATTTACTCTAGACTACCACCGTCACCGTGGTGAGCTGATTTATACTTGATGCATTTTAAGGGGCGAGTTGGAGAAGGAGGTTCAGCAGTTCTTCCAGCTCAGCACAGAATTTTCAACACGGGGCACCACTTAAAACCTTTTAAACCTCAGAAGATCTATATCCGGTCCGATGTCGCGTTATCCACGCGGGTAGCGAATGGGTGGAACACTCTCCCTAAATGTGTGCTAGGTGCGCAGACAGGAATGTTTTAAAGAACGAGTAGGCAAGTACATGATGAGCATGCCTGGATTACGCTGTTTTTGCTGCAGCTGTAACAATCCCTCGGGGAGCACAGTTTAGCAACAACGTGTGACATCCAGCTGATGAACGGGAAGTGATGGAGCTGGCACGGGTTTTTCCTTCTGCTCACTGCAACTCTATGAACACGTTAACGCGGGAACTTGCAAGATGGCCAAGTGAAGAGCCGGTAGTAAGAAAGATTAAAACAAGAAAGAATAATGTACAAATTGTCAACAATGCAATTGTACAAAAAAGGTAGCAGTTTTGTTTTTTGCCTGCTACACTGTTTCTGGTCTTTCAGGCTCAATTATTGCACGTGGCCCGTAAGATTTACGCCATTTTTTCAAAAGATTTTTATACTGATACAAACCATTACTCACTACGTGCGAGTCTGTATTAGAGGCAATGATGTGGTCAGTGCGCGCGCCTTTCGGTAACAAGTCTGAAGGTAAGAGGTCCATGAGCTTTGCTTCCTCCTAAGTCTTATCTTTTTATTCCTTCACGGCACTTATTCCTTCCCTCTTTCGTGTTTCGCTGCTTTCTTCCGACCGTCTTCTTACAAGGCGGTTGTAATATGAGCATCCATCAGTCTACGAGGTACCTTGTGTTTCAGCTCTACAGAGCTAGGGGTGGCACGAACAAGCGACCCGAACGCCTGCAGGCCTGTAGGCTTGTTACCTAAACAGGTCTTTATCCGGGGTTAAAAAGTTGTTTCTTCAACACACTTCCAATTGGTTAAAAAGATGGTACGCCTATCTGATCTTATAATGTTGGCCAAAGTTGCCGACTTGGCGTAGATATTTATCTGGTCCGCCATACAGCCGTTCACAAACTGCGCACTTGTGTATTCATGTGCCGTTTGAGTAAGGGTCTATTACGGCCCGTCGTACTATTCGGACACGGAAGAGTTTGGAATGCCGGACTGGAGAGACATTACCTTTCCCTGCCAAACAACCGAAATTTGGGGCATCAAAAAGGCGATTACAAATGAAATATTATATCATTAAAATAAAAACACTGAGCAGAATAAAACGAAAATAAACATTAAAATTTATTCATTCATTACACGCCTTTTTAGCACCTCAGCACGCAGCACAATAATGGACACTAATTTCACCTCAGCGCTATCAGACATCCGTTACGGTTTACACCAGAAGTTCTGGAAAAATTAGCAACGTTAAGGACAGCCAAATCACCGGGCTTAAAGGGGATCACTCCCACTTTTCTACATGTGTGCTGACGTATTGGCCGAACCGCTTGCTTCCCACAACAGCGCAGAATATCCGAACACTTAGAAGGAAGGGTCATAAAACCGATAGATAAGGGTGGTGACAGGGTCGACCGGTGGCTGATTGGTCTGCACGTTTGAGTTGCAACCATAAGGTCCCCGGTTCGAATCCGCGTAGGGGCGGGCGTCCTCGCGGTATTCTCAGCCCGCGCGCGACTGGTGGTAGTCGCGCGGCAGCGAAGCGCCGTTACGACGTACAGCTGACACGTTATTCCTATTTTAACAGTGGTGACAGGACAAACCCTTCTATTTACCGCCCGAAAGCTCTGCCTCCAAAGTACCATAGAACATCATAGACCATGCTCTGCGCTGCCTTCTAGAAAGCCCGTCCTTAATAGTCCCGGAACAGCGCGGGTTCCGAAGGGCTCACTCGTACACCACGAATCTTCTCGCAGTCCTTGATTCCTGGACAACAGCTGTGGACATACTCCGATTAACGTGTTTTGTCTAGATTTTTCAAAAGTATTTGCCTGGTTATTCATACAGTCCTCTTAAATAAACTACCAAGTTTGGGATTTTACCAGCACTCTCATGGCTGACTACCCACCGATCCGGATACACCCACCAAGTTCGTGCAAATTGTGCACTATACAGCTTTCTGGTTGCGACAACGGAGTGCCCCAGATATCTATCCTCGGACCCTGATGTTCACTTTTTTCATTAATGATCTTCCATTACCAAACATATACTGCTCTACGCAGATGATGCTATGATATGGCGACCTATCCGCGAGCCAGGCAATCAGGCGCGTCTTCAGAGAGATGTTGCTGCCTACTTCTGGGACACGGAACGCTTTTTCCCTTACAACGCCGTCAACTGTAAGCTCATACACTTCGGACAAGGTGCGGACATTCCGTACTCCATATGTGGTCTGCTTCTTAACGCCACATGCTAGGAACGGCACCTGGGCACTATTATATCCGCCGACCTGAGGCTGTGCTAACGTGGCCACATTGGAAAGAAAGGCCAGCGTGCGCCTGGCCTACCTTGGGGTGCATTAGAGTCACTCCTTAGGGAAACATTTGTCCGCCTCTACAGCACTTTGGTACAAGTGCTGTTGGAGCACCATATACTGGTCCAGTCGCCCTACCTGGAGAAGGACGATGTTCTGTTGGAAATTGTCCAACGCAGAGCCACTGAGTAGAGGGCCCATCCCAATTCTCGTACGAAGAACGCCTTGCGACTCATAAAATCTTCTCACTGAAATACCGTAGGCTTCGTGGTGATCTCATCCTAGACCATTCTATCCTGAATAAGAACAGGCACCCTAATATTGACTTAAGTTCAAGTTCTAATGGGCCCGGAACACTAAGAAAATCCCGCGAATGTTCCGTCTTCGAAAAGGTAGTTGATCCAACAGGCAAATCGGTGCCTTGATGTGCCAAAGGAGATCCAAATCAACACACAGGATTCACATGGTCAACCAAACAATGCCCACGTGTCCTGCACTAGCAGTCCCCGCTGTGCCGGCCACGTGCTGAATAAAAGAGAACAGTAGTGCCAGTAAGGAAAAGGAATCAGGCAGTAGTTTCCAATAAGCTATGACCGTACTCGATAACCGAAAAGCTGCCTAAACCCGGTCAGACCGCGGTTTGCGCAAATTTAGTGGGTGGCCACGAAGGTTTGGCGCTCGAGTTAGACGAAACAGTCCAGTCAAACCAGGATTAATCTAACCCACCAGTATACGATATGCGAGGACCACGCTGCCACGAAGCCGCCTGTAATACATGGGAAACCTATCTTACTTAACGTCTCCAGATACTTCAGCTTCTTTTATCCGTGCACCGATTTGTCCCAGACCGCAGGACTAGTTCAACTGCCATCTTATCACGAACCAGGCATGGAGGACAAGGTTGAACGCAATATTCTAAGTGCGGCCTTAAAAGGACGAAAATAGCATAACAAACATTTCGGTGGTCATGATCCCGAATGACACGCGGATCATCCACAACGTATTGAAACCTTTGCGAGCAGTTGTCGTCCAGGGTTTACTGGACTTAAAGTCTGAAGACAACAAAACTCCGAGGATAGATTGGAGTTGACCTCGCGGTACCTCGTTGCCGCCAAGCAAATAACACTTCGGCGAGTCATTCGTGCCAACATGTAAAAATGAACATTTCGCTAAACTAACGGGCAACTGCCACAAAAGGTACCAGTCCCAAAGTTTACCTAGATCCCTAAAGTCAGTGGACCAATAGAATCGTGAACCAGAGTTTCAAGTCCTCCGCATACCTTAGGGATGGCATACACAATTCACCGGGTAGGTCATCCACATATAAAGTGAAGAGAAGGGGGCAAGGATTGAACCTTGCGGAACGTCACTGAGAACACCTTGGCAGAAGGATAAACTTGAACCCACCAGCAGACACATTTACTTTCCGATCAGGCAAGCTGCAATCCATCGTAATATTGGTCCGGAAGTACCGTAGAACTTCAGCATGTACAAAACGCGCGAATGTGGCAGTGTCAAAATTTTTGGAGAAGTCATTGTACAGCACCTCCACTGTCTTCTAGCAATCATTGGCTTCGGCCCAGTGTTCACGAGCTGTTAACAAGTTAGTAAGACAAGAATAGCCATTACCAAAACCGTGCTGAGAAGAATTCAGCAACTCAAACGCTCTAAAGTGTCCTTCGAGAGCGTCACACAAGTTTGTCCAACAACTTGACCGGCACGCTCGTCAAACTGACGGTCTATAGTTATCAGGGTGCTTATCAGCTTTCTTAAAAATGGGACAAAAAATAGCCCCCTTTCAGTCAGTGGGTGGTGAGCAGCTGCATATAGACTTCACAAACATTTGTGTAATCAGACGGCAAAGTTTCATCAGCCAACTCGTCCGCGACCGCACAGACCATTTAAGAGGCATCGCTCAAGCTCATGACAGTGGTCGCTTTCAGTGCCGAAGAACCAGCTTTAGTGTGCGTATCGCGTTCGTCCGTAACGCCCTGCCTGAAATGTTGTCTCAGCACATAATAACGAGGTCCTCAACCAACGCCTAGATGCTTGGCTTTTGCCTCGCTGGCCTTACACGTTGAAAGACCTAGGCCATTAGCCAAGCTAGCTGGTGAGGTCACTACTTTTGACTCACTAACACGCGGCATTCCTCTTACTTAGCTATTATTTAATTCTACCGGACTATCCTCCTGCCTGACCCTTTTATGTCCCCTTACTGCCACGCCTAGGCCGTCACTTGCAAAGCAAGAACACTGCCAAAATCAGCCGTTTACCTGCACACTAGTCCCTTTCTTCCAGGTATCCACGTCCCCGCAATCAAGACGCGGGTTAGCTGTACCCCGTACCACTACCGAGTTGCAATCTACAACGCTTGGAAGCTATCGACAACAAGAGGATCCTGCCGTGAGGCTTCGAGGCAGAACCAGCGAAAATCAATGCTTACGCGTTCTGCAGCGGAAAACACAACTATGGTGCCATAGTACATAGGAAAATAAGAAAAAGCCTGCTACCTTTTCACGCTAGCTGAACCATCAGCAACGGATGGGCATCGTTCAGAGAAGTTACTAGCGTCTATTGAACCGCAAAAAATTATATTATGTATAATTTATAATATTATAGGAAATAAGATTGTGATTGGAGGGGAGGCTAAGCACGAGGAGGGACAACGAAATCCGCAACACACGCCCCTAAGGTTGGCTCCTAGCCATGTCAGCGCGTGTATCCAGCCGAACGTTTTCATTGTTTTTTAGATCCCCAACAGGGAGCCGCGAAGCTCCAACCGAGACCAGCTTCGAAGTAAAGCTCTTCGTTCCTCTCGATCAAGTCCTCGCCTGGCTCTCTGATCTTCCATCCGCATTCCCGGCGAGCAAGCAGAGCACGTCACGGGACCCGGTGAGCAAGCACGCACAACACGTTGCCCGGTTGGCAGAGCATGGTGCGTGAAATTACGGTGTTGAGTGGTTCAGTTCCTCATCCTGTGCAATAAACAAAGGGTCGAACACGCTCATTGCTCACCTGGTGTTTCCACCAGATATGAGCCAGACTGCGAAGGAACCGGTGGTTGGACGTAACTCTCTCGATCCATGGGCCAGGTTTTACAACCTTACATTATGGTCGAATGGATGACTGTATTGTAAACTCTACTCTTCATAAAGGGTGTGATGCCGCACTGGCAAAGGTTAACAAAAGCGCCTCGAATTTTCAGAATACGATTCGTGACCTTTTCCATTCCAGAGTCGCTGATACAACTGCTCAGTTAGTTGAATTTCTGAACGACTTCTCCCCAGAGTCAGCGCTGGAGACATTCCCTGTCGACCTTGGAGGGAAGCTTTGCACTGATAACGTGCAAACCAAAGTCCGAGCCGACTGACCTCCAGCGTTGTTCTACCAAGTACGGCTTGGCACGTTTACAGTCTTTTGGAGGTTGAGGAAATGTTGTCATCATGCTATAAATCTAGAAGTCGCTTGCCTGGAAGCAGCTCCACACCTTCTAAATAGGGCCAGGCGAACACGATCTTCATGACTTTATCAATAATAAAGTGGAGGAGGAAACGTGGCTGCGGATATCCTTGTCTTACACAGCTAGAGATTTTGAAGCGCGGCGGCAGCTTACCGTATGCCCTCAGTCTGCCCAACTATACGCGTACAGCGCTCTGATAATGTTCACATATTTCTCGGGCACACCTCATATGTGTAGCTAGCCCAAAGGCCACATTCGATCAACCAACACGAAGGCACCTTTGATGTCGCGGAATATGACAACGGTGCGCCGCCGATAAATGTGACATTGCTCCAAAAATTGAGGTAAAGTTTACGTGTGGTCGATGCAGACCCGATCTAGACGAAACCATGCTTGCTCTGCAAAAATCTGACTTTCGCGGGTGCTAGTCAACCTGTACATGATGACAGAGGCAAGCAGTTTGGAGGCGGTGAAGATCGAACTGATTCCTCCATGGTTGCCTCATTCCGTACGTGAGTCTATCTTGAAAATCGGGACATAAGTGAAGCGGCTCCATTTAATTGGGACAGTTTCCTGCTACTACAGTTTCACCAGTCACTCTTATAAATCATCCATGAGAGCACGACCCCCAGCATTTGAAGAGGGCTGTATGACGATCGAATGATCCCGCGGCTTTATTCAGATTCAACGGGCCGATCTCACATCAGACCTCTGAGCGAGAGGGCGGATCCAAAGGGACAGCCTGGCGAGTAAGACGATCAGCGGCCGGCAAAAAATCTGGCAATCTCGCTTTGTAGAATTGTTTTCAAACTTACCAGACCAATGGTCTAAGCGTTTTGAAAAGTTGTGATTAGTCTTTTCACTCTCGTCGCGTATAATTTCACCAATAATATGACAATCTGTATAGCTTTCAAGTCCTCGTGCCGTACCGGGGCGCTATGCGGTAGTCTTAGCTCCTGAGACTAGCCATTGTCCTCTGCACAGTTCCTAGATGCATGGCAGTGGAAGATGAGCCGAGCTATATCATAGTCAGCTCTCAACCGCGCGGGTCCGCGGCTGTCACTCACGGCTAAGTCGCAGCAGCTGTTGGCATCCAGAAGTCATGGTGGCGGAACCCGGCCGGGGTCCACTGGGACGCGCGCCACTAACGGGACCCAGAAGGTCGAGACACCGGTGTCAGGTACATTTCCAGAGTAGCCTAAGTCTGCTGGTTTAGTGTAACAATGATGAATTAGCTTAATCACCAATAACAGTTTCGCATATGACAGAAAGAAAAATATGCGCGTTCATTCAAGTAACTCATGTGACCTAATAGTGTTAGCCACTAATTTGAAATTTATCCATAATATACTTGGGAAGGGCTATCTTTTGTCGTGGCGGGAAAGGAATTCGCTCCCGTTGTCCTCGGTAACATCCGTTTGTTTGAGTGGCCGCCGAGTATATTCTTAATTTTGGTAGTATTAAGATGCGGGAAAATAGAAAATAGTGCTATATGGATTTGCTCCGTGAAAACGGTTATGATAAATGAAAGTGGTGACTACAGGCGTAGTTGAAGTTCACAGCATAATGGAAAGTAGGCAAATGCTAAATAAAAATGTAGTGTATACGGCTGTTTTATGGAACAAATAAGTATTAATACAATTGTTTCATGCATGTAAACTTTATACTTGCAGTAAGTTACTTGCTTAGATAAAGGGTATACATATCTCTTGTCGGATTTTTGTATTTTTTGTATTTTTTAAAATCGCGACGAATGAATGCGAAATTTACAATTAATATATCTTACCAACTACCATTTTTTATACATATTTAAGCACAAAGCGACCTATACACATCTCTTTCAAATCCAGTTATCAAAGAATCAACATTTAGCCTGGTGTACCGGAACACAAAGTCTTCCCAGGCCGGTTTTTCATGTCAAAAATTAGCCACTCTCTATATAACTTCCTTATGCTTGTCTCACTGGAGTGTTGCGCACAAAAAGATAACTGCTATCTTTCATATACTATTTCATTCTTAACCAATTGTACAACAAGAAGGTCGATGAATATACATATGCATTCCCTACCGGTTGCTAAGAGAGGTAAATGCAACTAATGGGGTTTCGACAGAATTCCGTTGCATCAATTGTGCTGTGCTAGGCTTTGAACTAATGGCGCTTTGAAGTCATAACCGTCTCGAGACGACGTCCTCTGTGTGTTACGTTCCACTGTGATCTTCTGGGCGAAGAAAAGAGAGTAAAGATCGTTTCTGGAGAATCATCTAGTGAATATTTGGACCTCATCTTTCATGGCGTCCAAATGCTTGTCCTGTAGTAAAGGTGTCACCACCCCGTTCCAAAGCAGTGCAGTGCTCTGAATGTAATGGGTGGATGCACCATCGCCTGCTGCGGCATCTGTCCTGATCATATATGCACTTGCAGCGATTCTACCTCGCCTGCCATCAATTTCTTTTGCGACACTGCCGTGCCTCACTGAATTGCAGGCGTCTTCTCGGCCGGACTATCTGCGTTGAGCATTGCGATTCTTCTCTTCCGACGAAGCTGATACGATTCACGAATTCGATCTGCTCCACCGTGCTCACCATCAACATCTACGTCCTGTTGGATTACCCCCATAGGCAAGCGAAGTCGAAGCACGTCCACTTCTGATAGCGATCCATCTACACAGATCCTGGCCCACTGATCCCACCACAAGATCTTATGCGGGCAGAGTTGTGAGGGAAAGCGCGGTCTCTGTCCCTATTTGCAATAGCCCCGACTACAGGTGGCGCCAAGTCCAGGCCTAAGCCCGTCGAGAAACCAAACCTAAGCTATCATCTCAGTCTCAACAAATGAAGCTTGTCTCGACAGGGACTATCTGAGTTGAGAAAGCTGCCAAGGAAAAATCCGCCCCGTAGCAAGCCACAAGTTCCTGAACGTACCCTAGCCATCTCGCGACCGTTGTCTTATAAATCATGAAACGCAGCGAATCGGAAAAACCAACCCCCTGCGGAAAGAAACTAGATGCCAAAACACTGCTTGAGCGATTGATCTCATTGCTATTTGACAAAGGTGTGAACAGGGAAGCAATATTGTATCTTGCTTACCGACCTTGGTAAAAAAACAAGAGGATATCTCGAGAAGAATCGCCCCCTTAAATCGTTTGCCGGGATGAGGAGGAATGCAGACGCCATCCTGCGTAGGACCTCGCGTCTCAAAGGCGAGCCATTCTATGTACTTTCGTGACCTCTCCCCAGAAGATCGATGTACAAAATGAAAAAGGCCGTAAGAAGAACTACGTACAAGACGGGGAAGGTGGTGAAACAGACCTCCATATTGTGGATTTTCGAGTAGTTCGAAGGACTCCGAAAACCCGTTGGAGGCCCATTCTCTTCACCCCCGGACAATAAACTATAAGGTCCCGCTGGAAACCACTGTTCCTCATCCCCGGGACTTAAAAACAAGGAGAAAGAATGGACTACAGGTGTTGGTTGCAAATGTCCGTAGTCTCAGAAACAAATTTGACGAGGTACATGCTCTTACCGCAAAGCTACTTCCTGACCTGTTGGCCTTCACTGAGACTTGGCTCACTTCAGACATCTCCGACTCTGAGATCCACATCTCAGGATACCAAACTTTTCCGTACTGACCGATCTGGATCTAGAGTTGGTGGTGGCGTAGTTCTCTACTGGACGAGAGGATCTTCAAGTTCATCTCGTAGAATCCGTCAGCGACGCTGTTGGTGGCACGCAGAGCTACTCTGGTGTAGGATCAACGATGGCTTCAAATCCCTTATGGTTGGCGTCATCTACAAAGCCCTGTGGGGACATGGTACTTCTGTACTAGACTTTATCAACTCGCATGGAAACCGCAGAGATTGTCTTATTGTGGGCGACTTCAATGCCCCGCATGTCAATTGGGATCTACTACACTGCCACCTTTCACCCGAGTCATTTGACACCAGCCTCCTTGAAACTGTCCTCAAAACGAATCTCACCCAGCATATAACATCGCCCACCAGGCTTCTTCCCGGCCAGACTCCGCACATTCTTGATCTTGTGCTCACTCCGTCCCTGGCAGATGTCTCAGAATTGACCCTTCTACCACCCATAGGCAAAAGCGACCATTGTACAATCTCCTTCCTATGGACTAAACGTCTAGCTATCCGAACCCGGAGCGCACACCGTCGCAACTTCTGGCGAACCGACGCATTCAAGCTAAGGGTGGCAGCAGGTACATTGGACTGGAATGTTCCACAACACTTAGATCTCGATGCTGCTTGGAACGATTTATTCCGCAAATTGAAGCTCCTCATCGAGGAGGCCGTCCCATTCAAGAGGAACAGGCCTCTTTCTAAGGGTCCCCCTGGATCGACCGAGAACTCAGGGCCAACATGAAACAACGACGAAAACTATGGGACAGATTCAAGCTTTCCCGCTTAGACTCAGACTACTCTAAATACAAAGCCATCAGGAACTTCTGCTCCCTGCAGAAACGTGAAAAGAGACAACGATACGAACATAGCCTGGCCGAACAATCTCTCTAGGCCAAAGATACTATTTTCATACCTTAATAGATCCTCCAAGACGGGCTGTGGAATTCCTGCATTGTCTACTAATGAGCCAGATATGATACACTATGATGATGACGCCAAAGCTGACCTCTTGGCTCTACAGTTCTCCTCAGTATATACGAAGGGAGACAGACTCGCAAACCCTCATGTAGTTGCACATACAGTACCTCTGGAACATATCGATATCGATGCAGGTGCTACCTTGAAGCTACTACTAGAACTGAACTCCTCTTCCTCACCAGGCCCAGACGGGTTACATCCACATTTTCTCAAGATGGCTGCAGAATTCATTGCCGTCCCACTTTGTCAAATCTTTCAGCTCTCCCTTAAAGTTGGCTGACTACCTGTCGACTGGAGGACAGGGGCAGTTAAGCCGAAATACAAAGTTGGAAACGGCCGGGAACCTGCGAACCATTTGCCAATTTGCCTGACGTCGATCGCCTGCAAGCTCAAGGAATAGCACCCTAAATTTGCCGTCCACCGACATTGGTAAGATCTGTACAGCACTTCGTCTACTCAGCATGGCTTCTGAAAAGGCCGTTCCTGCAACGCTAACCTGCTGATCGCAAGAGTAAAGTGGGCTTAACCACCGGACGCTGGAAAGCGTTTAGACGTAGTATTCATCGACGTCAGCAAATCTTTTGACCGTGTTCCTCCTCAGAAATTACTTTTTACGCGTTGCGGAGCTGGCTTAACAGGTAACTTCCTATTACGTATCAGGGACATCTTGCAAGGCGGAAACATGCAAGTCAAGGTAAATGACACCCTTTCATTTCCAGTGGCGTACCAAAAGGCTCCGTCCTCGAACTGAAATATTTCAAGGTATATATCGATGACCTAACAAGTATGCAACAAACGGACTTTCTGGACTATGCAGACGACCACAAGCTAAGTTTGAAAGTGTCCAGCTTCAAAGTGGCTGACCGAGTACACGAAACGCTTGAGCAACTACACGCCTGGTCTATCAGTGGGGTTTGCCGGTCAACAAAGATAAGTGTCTTGTCCTTCCCACCAGTTCTGCTGAGGTTCTGGGCATCTATCACATTGGTGGGTACCTACTAGATATTGCTACAAAAGAAAAGGACCTGAGGAAGGTAGTTCCGGTGATTGCAAAACTAACCGTGACATAATACCGAAGACCGCTAGGGCGCAGATGGTGTAGGAGACCTAGGGAGATCATGTTCTGAAATAACGCCTCATATATTTAGCCTGCTCTTTACCTCCTACGTCCGTCCAATATTTGAACGCTGACTTCCGGCTATAACTCTTAGTTCCAAGCATGAAAGTGATAAGATAGAAAAATTCAGAGACAAGCCTCAAAATTTGTCATTGCGTTAAGCAAACTCTTATATCCCACCCGAATACGGAGGATGAACATATTTCCCTTGGCCTTTCGACGACGTTGGGGAGAAGTCAGCTATACTAGACGTATCTTACAAGAAGAATTAGGAAAAGAGCTGAGGCAGCTTTTTCAGCTAAGGCTTAGCAGTTTGCCTCGAAGTCACGGCTGAAGCTGTTTAAGTCCAGTAGGATCAAAGTCCGCTCAGAGGTGGCGCTCTTTACTAGAGTAATTAATGACTGTAACCGATTACCCGACCAGCTTGTCAATGCGCAGTCAGAAGTGCGTTTCAAACGTGTGCTAGACATCTTCTTACTGAGTGCTGCAGGATTCCGCAGGACTGATACTACGTACTGAGCTATGCCAAAACTACTACGCCCGTAAGCCTTGAAAGATGGGGAAGCGCAGGAGCTGACAGGAGACATCTCTTCAGCTCACTACCACACAATGAACTAAATGAATGAATAATCCAATTGGAATTTCGGGAGGTATGTTACTATGGATATGGTAAAATAATTTAGTACGAGTGTTGCATTAGCCTACTACACAATAAATAGGTGCAGTTCGGTTTGTTTTATTATTGAAACCTTAATAATTAGTTCCCACTACTCGCGACTGACCGCTTACTGCCAGCTGGTTCCTTTTATTTGACTTGTAACAAAAAGCCCGCGATTCGTTAGTGCTCGGCTAACATGGTCCACCGTTGTGATATTTGGTCCGGATGGCAGGTTCAAGGCAAGGGCGAGAAGTCCCGGCTGCAACCGAGCGGCACTCGAGGATCAGCGACCGAGTAACTAAAGCAGTGACTCGTACGACTCGTACCAGAGAAAAGGTGCTCCAATGATCCGAATACGAGAACGAGCGAGCAGCACCAAAACAGATGGATTCAACAGTGCGGTAAGCGAAGAGCTTTTTAAGCGCTGCAGTTGGCTATTTGTCCAAATCTGCTACGGGCAACTCGGGCTTCGGCAGCTACAAAGTCAGCGAGATCTCTGAAGAGAACCTCTCGACCCTCTTGGACGATTACGTCCGCTGCCCTTGCCCACCTTGATTGCAAGCTGCCCGGCAGGGCACGAACCAGCCGCTCGATGGTGGTCACAGAGTTTAAATCTGCGGTAAAGTTCATCTGCGACAGCGCAACATAGCAATTCTCCATCTTTAGCGACAAACGAGACAACGCATCTTGGTCGTTAGGTAACAATCTTAACCCGGAGAATAAGCTATCAATCAATGACCGGGCTACTATGTGAGACTGGCCGAAGAGTTCACGAAGTATGTTTCGAGCCCTCTCGTAAGCCTGTTCTGGGGGCAACATAACACACTCACTGATAGCCTCTTTAGCCCTGCCCTTACAATAATAAATCAAATACAATAAACGCTGACCACTGTCACTGACTCTATCCTCGACGAAGTACTCAAACTGTTTCACAAATTTCCAATAAGTAGCCGGGTTACCATCAAAACTTTCAAGCTCGACCTTAGGAAGTTCTACAAATGGTCGACAAGGCACTTGTGACTGGCTTGCAAAGGGCTTATGGATCTCCTCAATCGGCACGCTATTTACCACACCCAAAGAATCGGTTCACCTGCTTACGTTTAGAAGGGGAGAGTCGCTCAACTTCATCTAACTCCTCCCCGCCATCTAGCTGCAGTTTCGCTATCTCAATCTCAGTTTCAGCCTTTAATTTCTTGAGTTCCGCTAGCTTAAGAGCCCTTAACGCCTTATGCGAACTTCTGCTGGATTTACTTAAAACACTATGTGCGATCCAGAAGTAGAAGAGGCATCATCAACAATGGGAACATGTTCAACTTGCCGCGGGTCTTCAACAGAAGTCAGGATATTCGCCGATCTCCTCGTCAAAGGCATAGGGAATCCAAACGGTGATTCAATCCAGTAGTCAGATCGAGTGTTGGTCAAACAGGGCTCACCAATCAAATCATTGAGCACTGTAAGCGACAAAACGCTTAGAAACCTTGAGCGATACGCGCAGCCACCGGTTATCGAAATTCAAGACGGAACGGATTCGCAATCCCCGGGATAAGTCAAAAAAATCAATGCGTGCACTGTGGTGCTATTGAATAATAACAACAAATACCAAAAGTGACAAACCTCAAACGGTTTCCTTATACAAGAAAGCAATAGAAACTTCAGTAGATACCACGGAAAACCGATCCAAAAGCCAAGCAAAAGATAAGCACAAAAAGCAAATCAAGTACGCGAAGGCGTAACCTGGCAGCAACCGCTTCGAAGCAAGCCAATACACCAATTGATTGCCTACACGTATGGACATATGCCAAGCAAAGTCGCTTGATGTGTCAATGATTGATAGGCAAAATACACCAATAGCGTAGCTTGGAAGATCGATTGGCTATGTGGATAGACAACGTTCGGATCAGCTGATTGGCGGAGTGTCAGTATAGCGCATGATAGGGTGAGGCTGCCTGCGAGGTCTGCGATGGGACATCGGTAACTAGCACATCAAATAGATGAAGGGTGAAAAAAGCGACATGTGGGTTAGAGGAATACAAAGTCGAATGGTTTATCAATGGTCAAGGGGTAGGTAAACAAGCAGACGGGGTCCTCCCGGCACATTCAAAGGAAATGGGCTGTCCATAATAAGCATAAAATGTCTGTATAACTGCACATACCTGATCATGACACAATTAACGTGCCTCGCATGGTCGAAAATAAAATATTTATTTATTTATTTAAATGCTTCAGCACTTAGTTAACTCCGTGGCGCCAAAATCCAAACTGTGTAAATTTCTGTACAAAATACAGACAATTTCGAAAGCTAGTGTAATGCGAAAGGGTGTACAAGTATAAGTTTATCAAGACACTTTTTACCCGCTGCGTATAAAAGTAAACGCAATGTAATACATGCAGCAATTTGCGAGTTATTCGAGACCGAAAGGCGGACTGTGCATGACGCCATTGTTAGTTTCTAAAATCGACTTTACACTTTGTAAGCAGATATCCGAAAAAAGGAACTCGTAAACAATTGTGGTGGCGTATAACTTTTACAGGCATAACCTTCTAGAGCTACCCTCTAGAGAAGCCCTCTAGAGTCTGAACTACCCCGCAATATCTAGATACGACTGTACTGGCCGAAAGGCAAACGTTTAGAGCACATATGGCAAATACAAGCAAATAAGCGATACTGCTGCGCGAAAAGGCTTGGAACCTAGTATGGAATATCATATATGCAAGAGACTTTAGGATAACTTATAGTTCGCCCACGGTCAGATGGCCTCCGTGTCCCATGTTCCATGGATAGTGAGCCACATAAATCACCATGACTATAGTTCAGTAGCTTTAATTCTTTAAGTGGTTGCGTAGCTTAAATCTGGACGTCCTGCGCCGGGTCTGCCTGAATAATACAGGTGACTTTTAGGAGCATTTGACACGTTTGGGCCTTATAAACGTAAATATACCCTGAATACAGTTGGCCGTTGCTGTCCACAGACTGCGAATGTTTTATTTTATTTCAAACTTCGAAGCACTTACTTTCTCTGGGCTGGTCTGAACGTCAAGGTTGTCCCACACCGCCAACCATTTGAAGACGATACGTGTTTCTGCCTTAAATCGATGCCTTACCGAATGCGGCCCTCAAGCCAGGTACACTTGCAATGGTATTACGGATAAATGTCTTGAAAAAAGCGTAAGCATCGTTCTGGCTGGCAATCTCAACAGTGTTTGCTCTGTCGACAAAGCGCAAGCCCCACTGATGCTTTCTAGTTAAGTTCGCTAGCTCCTTGGTACAGTCAGCGATCACAAGGTCAAAATGTAGGGAAATGAGCACGTTACCATAGGAATCGATTTGTTACAAGTGGGCTGGTTGCATGCTGAGTTGAAAAACGTGGTAATGCAGCTATATTTTTATTTGCCCAAGAAGCCCCAGTTTCGTGTCGGTGGCGTTAAAACCTGCTGAGCAAGGTTGGTGCAATGCAGCGACCATAATATGCACGCACGCAACGGTGTCTTTAAGCTGCCAATTAGTTGAATACAAACCGAATTTCCTAAGTGGCTTTCGATCAGTCACCATTGGAAAAGTGAGCACTGCTCCTGGCTCATCTGCATCGGAGTTGAAGCATTTCGTGGACCGCGTTTCTGTAACGCTACTGCTTAAATTAACTTGTCCTCCCTGTATGGCTGCTGGCGACCTTAATAGAAAGGGTACAAGCTCCTTGAAGTCACTTGGCTTGGTAGACCTAGTGACGGTTTCGGCCAGACACGATGCCTATATTGACGCCGTGTTCACAACTAAACGACAGATGTTTGCCATAGAAAGCGGGCTCCTGTGAGCATCTTAGACCATTGTATTTTAAACCTGGTTCCAGTCCTCTACAGCAGGTTGTAGTGTTCATAGCTTTTTCATTTTTTTGCGCTTTTCTCATTTCGCTTTTTATATGCGTCTTGTACAGTTGTTTTAATTCACCGTTTATAATACACATAATTCTCGACCTCGAACGGCGCGTTCTGCTTTCCTGCGGCGGCGTGTTGCGATTGCATTGTTGGTGTGCTCGGAAAGTCTGAGCTTCGCGGGACCAACACTGGAATATCGTATCAGGGAGTGTGCAATATCAGTGGAGTTAGTCCAACCGTCACTACTGAAGGTCAGCGTGTTGACTTTTATCTGACACTATTCCTTTCCTTCTGGTGCGGTAGTGTAAGACTAGTTTTCACTCCACTACAAGGTCTAATTTCTTAACACAGACCAGACGCTTTTACAAAATTTATAAACGGCAAAATTGCACACCGGAAAATATCGCGAGGCTCCAGACGATATTTTCTTTTACTGTTTTCGTCCTCTACGACGAGGACCTGTAGCTCAGACTGCATCAAATAGTGCCTTGTTCAGTGTTGCCCCGTTGCAAAGATCTATTTAACAACAGTTAGATTTTCATCCTGACTACTAAATCGACTTCGAATGATAAACGAATCAGCCTACAAGTGCAAGAAGACTACCGGTGTCAAAAGTTTAACCACTGCACTTACATCTAAGAAGAAAGCCTAAACCAACCATACGCCGAAAAGTTCTAGGCCACCATAATTGTCGCAATCTATGGGGCTTCTGAGCCAGTCCTGTGGCAACGCGGTTGCAACCTGAGGGGCGAATTGGAGGAGGATAACCTAAATTCAGCGGCTAGTGCCGCCTTGCTAACCTCAGCATTTTTGCCCTCCTTCATTAGCTCAGGTCCAGTCGCTCCCTGCGATCAAACCAACGTCAACAAGGAACACAAAATATAAACGCAAGCAACGCTTGTGGTTCTAACGCTCTCTCATTATTAGCTGTATAGTAGTGTGCTAACTCTCACATTGCCTCTAACAGACCTCATTAACAAAAGCCTCAATATGAGTTGGAGCCCGGAAGTTTGGAGAACAGCCAGTATCACTCCAGTGTCAAAAGCTAGCTTTCAAAACTATCACCTAATTGCATATACACCTATGATCCTAAAGTTTTCATAAGACTGTTAAATCCGCGGATTGTTTCAGGCGCTCCTGAAGATGATGTCTACGGGTTTGCATATAGACCCAGAGCTCCATCCTGGATGCAGTGGCATACGTTGTTTATCCTATAGCCTCTGCACAAGGTCTAAAAAGCAAAGCTGTACGACTTCTCTTGTTGGATTAGTGGAATGTCATTGGAAGCCTGCCATCCGAAAATGGAGTTCAACCTGGTTTGTGTAATCTGTTACCTGACTAGTTTACAGATTATACTCACTACACCAAGTCTAACGGTAAGCGATCCTCTGCCCTCCGTGCCGATTGTGCTGTACTACAGGGAGTGATGCTAGTACCTATGACATTTGCTTAGTAGTTTGAACATCTCCTCATACAAACCAAAGCTATAGTATGTAAATATGCTGATGAAATGGCGTGGGGGATTTATGTCCTTCATTAACCGGGATTAATCGTCACTTCAAGGTAAGTTAGAATATCTAGTAAGCCGGTCCACATCCTGAGCACTGATGCTTAATGCTTCTAACTGCAGGGATGCAATATTTTTCTACTTGGGGTTATGTTGTAGTCCCTCATAGATTTCTCACTCACAGTTACTGAGAATAAAAGTCCTATACCCAGCTCTTCCACCGTCAAGTATCTGGCCGACTTTTGTCCCAGAACATATTTTGTCCAAGAAATTCCGTAAACTTTTCAAAATGTCATAAAACTTTCCATTTGCCCTTTGACCTTTGGTGCTTTCAGTACCTCGTACTTCATTATTCGAGTTGGTGACCGCTTAGGTTATACCCCATGGGTTATACTGATCTCCTGGCAGTTTCCCTGGATTGCTTCAGAGGGATTACATCTTGCTGGTGCGCTCTATATTACAAATTGTTAGATGCAGCGGCTTGTCCAGAGGTTCGTTGCTTTAGTTGGACATTTCCAGCTAGCTTGCTGCCTGCATGGCCTTTCTTCTAGGCTACTAATCGAACCCTTAACTCCACTTCACATTTATTTTTCCAACTGCTTGTCTTCTACTGGTTCAAAATTCAGAATTGCTTCTCCCGCACGTCCTCTTTTCGTAAAAATGTTTTGCCTTTTAGGTTGGCTTGTTTACACAGCAAACTTCACAAACATCCTTTGCAAGCGCTTGTACTTCTAAGAGTTCCGCTATTTTTCCAGCTTTTTGCACACGCATGTTTATTGATATTACCATCCAGGGGTTCGCAGTGATAGTGGAAATGCTGGAAATGGGTCCATTAAGGATCCTAAAGCTTATTTTTATTTGCCATGTAAAAGAGAAATATCGCAAGTTTTATCTCAGCTCATACATTATATATCCGTAATTGTATGTCCTCAATATCAGTATGCTAGTGGAGCTGGCCTATAATAATAACGCAATAAGTATTGGAAACCTCAGCAAGCTACATGGGTAGGAACATTCACTTGTGTTTGCCCTTGTGAGACCTTAACAACTCTTGTTCTGTGGCTTGGGCTTCCTTAAGTATGGGATTATTGTGTCTCATTGGTTAGTACACACCACTATGAATTACTCTGCTTTATTGCAAGTTTTTATTTCTACTTTTCAGGTCTGAACTGAGTGCCAGCGGTGTTAATCAAGGTGGCAATGTTCAATGTGATGGCGCAGTCGCATCAGTTATTACCTGTGGTTTTCTTTGTAACCAGTTCTTGTACCTTGAACAAGGAATGAAATGTAAACAGAGAGGAGGAATGTACGCTAAAGCTGCCGTTGGTCCTTCACCCACCACTACGCATGACATATGGTAGGTTTTGGAGTCAGGTAAATATAAACTTAAACACAGGAGGCCAAGGTGAGCTGAAGCCAGAAGAAAATTTTTCTGGAGGTCAAGCCAGCCAGGGTGACAAGAACTCCTCTGCCGCTGTTTAGCTTCCTTGCCAGTGAACTTGAATCTGGAACTGCGAGTTGTACAAGGAAAGGCGGATGAAAAAGGTGATCTATACATAAATAAATAAATATTTTATTCTCGAGTATGCGAGGCACGCCCATAGAGGCATGATCAGGTATGTGCAGCTGTACAGACATTTTGTGGTAACTGTAACAGTGACAGTAGAAAATTTTTCATAGGTCCATGATTGGAACTGTACAATGATGAAAAGGCGAAATGATAATTTGGCTTTCGTGAGATTGGGACTCGTTTGTTAGGACATTATCAGTCCGCCATATTTTGCAGTCCTACCTCGGCTAATAAAAGCTTGCGAATCCTGAATGATCCATTAGGAGATAAGTGAAGAGCACGCTGGAGATTTGAAAATAAACTGAGTTCGTGCATTAGTGACGTAAAGGTCAACAGTGATATCGTGGCAAGTAAAAGGAGGCCAGTATATGCGTTAACTCGTAGAAAGAGGAGACGCCTGTATATGCAGATGTATAAGTTCTGGTGTAACAACCTATCTGGTGTGGTGGCGCTAGTTTAACAGCCAGTGTGAAGTTAGGGGCTGCGACTTTATTCGGCAGCGAGCCACATTTCCCACGTTGCAGTGTTGTTATAAGGACATTTGGGGCTTGTTATAGGGAGATCCCTTTCCAGGCGAAAACCAACTACGTCCTGAAACACTGCCGCCAACCCATTGAATGGCAAGTTGTAACTGGCTATGTTTCTTCTTGGAAACATGTTTGCTCGGTTATTCGCAGGCAAAATGCGTCCTAGTATTTTGCCGGCTGGTGCGTCAGGCTACTGCCTATTGTGTTCCTGGGTCCTGTCCTGTTTTGAATGAATGGCTGTGCCCGATGGGTAGATCAGGAACTAAACATTCAGTTTGAATATGCTGTGTTGATCAGCTGCAGTACCACGTGAAGTCTCTGACGGGTATACATTGAAATATGTTGAAATGTTGTTTAAGTCTTGAAGGATAGGATATCGTTCCGACGAACGAATCGCTTATCCACCGGGGCATGTATTAAAAGTGATTAGCAATATAGGAAACCACGTCCAGTTGACCGTTCAATGCGGATTGAAGAACTCAGAATGACAAGTTGTATCGGCAGGGGAATGTGCCTTCCGAAGTCAACAGGAGTTCTCCAAGCAAGTAGTAAGTGTAAGTGATAGTGTTAGGCAAACTGAACCCAATGGTCCAAGCCTCGAAACAATGGCATCCGTGCAGGATAAGGAATAGTTTGTCCGATTAGTAAGTTGTAATAAGGGTCGCCAAGCTTCCGCTTATGTCCACAAAGGAACTGTATGCCTTATATTGTTGTCGCAACGATGGCCAATTACTTGGATGCGTGTCGCCGTATCTGTGACAAACTAGGGAATAAAAGCGCAACAAACTGAGACCGCTAAACAAAAAAGGAAAAGAATGTATCTGGAATGCAGTCAATCAATTGCGGAAATGACCAAAGTATTTTACCCCTATACATATAATTGTTATGTAAATATCGCACATACAAGTGTAGCATATGTGGCGAAACACCACGAGAAGCTAGCGGAACACGAATCAGGAGAGAATGATCGATTGTACCAAAATAGGAATGAAGATAAATCAAGGAGTGTTTGAGGGGTCCTAATGAGCCACTGCTCAATATGCGGGAACCGGTGGGAGGAGGATGAGGTGTGCAGATAATGGGAAAGAATGTCACACAGAAGCGGCGGCAGAAACGCGTTACCTCGTATCTAAATTGGTAGGGATGTAAGCAGTCATAGAGTACAATAGCATGTAAGTTGGCATCGAATGAAGAGGAAAGGTAACATAAAGCACAAGTAAGCAAGAGGACGGTTGGTAAAACAAGTTCTATTGAGAAATTGAAAAGCCGCCGACGTTCTTCAGATGATGATTCATCTTCGTTAATAAAAAGAAGGATGACTACTGCCAGTGGTGTAATTAAGGCATGGGTGGCAGAGTGTTACGCTGGAACAGATAGATAGTATGGCGTGCAAAGCACAAAGAATGAGGAGCATAGTTTGTTGGGACTACGGAGACTAAACCGTTTAAGTTTTGGATATCTGGAAGCAAGTAGAAAGAAGGATACTACGCAGATGAGGATAGTTTGTGGTCAGGCCCGAAAATTTCTCCGCTCAGTTGAAATATGAATGTAAACAGAGGGCTCGAAAAGAAAGGAACGTGGTCTAGAAGGAAAATTAGTTATTGGCGAGAAGTGGAAAAGCGTACACTGGTAGAGAGGTGTTGTGAACACACCATTAGTTCTGTCGATGGTTCATCGGTAAGGTCCCAGCAGTCAGAAGAGTGACCATTGAGACGAGACTAGAATGTTGTCTCGTAGAGAAAGCAATATTATTATTGCCAGAGGGTTAACAGAGAGAGTCGGTAGAAATAGACACGTTAAGCTTGAAGCTTGCATAGGACAAAAAGGGAGATCACGATCAGCAATGCTCATGAGACGATTGTCACAGAGCATTACATCGGCAGAGCCTAGATCACCTAGATCTCAGACGACCGAACAGGGCCAGAAAGCAGGAGACCGTTTAGACGAGGCCGGATAAGTTAGCAAGCTGAAGATCGACAGCTAAATTAAAGGGAGAATGACGTCAGCGTGTGTCATCAGAAAAGAAATATTGCGGGATGACAGAGGCTATATAAGAAGCCAGTTAGCATGTCAAACGTATCGCTCCGGCTGAGGGACAGGGTGGGTTGTGAGTTAATCGTCTAAAACTTTTGAGTCTCGGAGGTCTGGAAACAGTCAGATATTAGAAGACTGGTAAGAAGTGGCTAGTTTAGAGCCAGGCTCGAAGAGTTATCCGTGTGTTCGGGAAGGAGGTGACTGTTAAGGAGAAGTGGAAAAGCCTACAAAGATCAATAGTTGTTGCGAACGACCCTATGAACCTGCAAATGGTACAAAAGTATGGGTTCAGTAGTCGAAAAGAAGGAGACCATAGAGATGAGAGGAGGATATCGGTACATGGAGAGAAAGGCATATTATAAACGTCAGAATGCTAAAAGAGCGTCAACCGAATAGACGTGTTAAGGATAAAAGGGGATATGCTAATGATTAATCATGAGCAGTAGTGCTCTGGAGGCTGGGGAGACAGAGCGTCGCGTTTGCAGAGACGAGGTCATTTAGGTCTCAGAACTCCGAGAGAGTTTGGAAGGCAAGCGACCGTACAGACAGAACCAGATAGTCAGACTTAGAGTGCGAGAAAAAGGCTCTATGGATGAGAAGAGAAAGAAAAAGGAAGCCAACGATATGCTCCGGGTGATATGCACAGACCGTTGCGTCTGCGATTCCTGAGCAGTAGGGTTACAGAAGTCGGAAGGTAGATTATTGGGACGAGACTAGAATGTCAGCTCATAGGGTGAAAGTCTTATTAGTAAAGTCTGAATGCTGACGGAGAGCATCAACAGCAATGGACAAGTTATGGAATGAATGGGCATGATAATAAGTTTGAATCATGACCAGCAAAGTTCTTTCCTTTATCTTGAACTCTCGTAGCCACAGGGGGCCTAATCCTGGTTCATTTCACAAACCACGGCAGTTCAGCTAAGTAGAGTTTTGGGGATATTTGATGAAGGAAAACTGTACGTTCAGTAAAAGCCTACTGCACTTGCGTGAGTTCGTAAGGACTAGAAAAGTGTAGTTATTAATAGGCTGTGCACGCGGTTTATACAGTGTGAGCCGCGATTCTAAGTGCGGCAGGTTTGAAGGAATAGCCTATTATTGACCTTGATATACCAAGCGTATAGATTACTGGTTTGCAAAGTTAGAATGAGAGTAATGGGCAATCTCCACACGAACAAAGTGACTGACTTTGAGGGGTGCATCAATGAGAGTGGGGGTATTCGTTAGCACTGTGCATCCATAAAAGCAAATGTTGACGTCATTGTAAAAAGGGAGTCTAGCTTCCATAATGCACCTCAGCTAATAGAGCCCTAATGCCTCTTTCGTCGTAAGTATGATATCGCTTTTGTCATCGGAGTTTAACGAGAAGCAGACTTTGATGCCGTCCGTGAATAGGTATGAGGTACCCCAGCGGAGGACTTGGAGTACATCCTAAAGGCACAGCAAAATGAAAGTTGGACCAAGAACATACCCTAAGAAGAGGCCACTGGTGACCAGCGTTCGGCAAGGCGTCGTGCCACTCATTCCCGTAGCTTGTGTTTGATATGTTAGCTAGGAGTTAAACCAGGAGAGTAGCCTACTGACAATGTAAAGTGGCAAGTCTGGGCAGTATTTCATGCTGTGGAACGCGGTCAAACGCCTTCTTTAAGTTAAATAAGACGACCACAAATTTAGATTTTAAGTTTAGCGCTTCTCTTACGTTGTCTAAAATATTGTAAGGTAGGACCGACATGATTCGGAAAGCAAGGATCCCTGTTGAGACCTGTTCATGATTTTTCGAGGAAATAGAAGGTTGACAACTCCCTCCTTGACTATCCTTTGCAGCACTATTGTGGACGTTCATCTGTGGCTACTGGGATGATTATATCTGGGGTTAATCGGGAAGCGCGCCTGTTTTGCCGCAGCACTATAGCGCGGTTCCTTTGGAGGCGCAAACTACGCCTTGTCTCGGATGGGGTAAATAGGTTGAGGGAGAGAACGTGTATATCTGGACATATAAGTATTGTTATGGCACAGACAAGGCCACCCCGCCAGGCCCAGTAAGAAAATTTCAGCTCAGTAGGTGCCCACGTGACACTGCACAGTTTGAATTCGATGATATTTAACAAGCAATTGGAAAGATGAAGGGTCACCGGTTGTGGAGCCAATTCATCTACCTTACAAACGTCATAACAGTGCTTGTTAATGGAAGCAGTATGCACGGTCAGTTTTCCATGTGACGTCTGGGAGTGCCAGTGATTCAATTGTTAAAATGTTGCTGGTGGTTCTGCCCTTTATCAGTCGAGGGAGCGCTTTGACCGTGTTTTTGGTACAGTGTGCTACGCCTTCAGCAAACGAGGGTGGTTTAATTTGTTTATATTCACGTCGGCATTAAATTGTTCATACATATCAAGTGGAACTAATGTTATTTTATATGGTAAGCTCAATTTTTCAGACGTGACGTGCATTGTAATCGTTGTTAGCTCTCGTCTATTTAGTTGTTTAATGCTTGACAGCGGCCACGTCTATGTACATTTAATGTGGTGGTACAGCACTTGCGTTGCAAATTCAATATCACCTGCCACAATAAGCGTCCTAGTTAAGGGATATAAGAATACCAAAAAAGCATCCTTAATCGATTTGTGCGGACAGGACGGAATATGCCGTTGAGGAAGTGGTTGTGGTGGGCGTCAGTGGCAGCCTAAACAACAGTACTAATATCATTTGAGTACTGCTACGCCCATTGCGTTTCACTACAGGGTCGTCTATTATCTGAGTTCTGCATTAAAGCAGAGGTCGAAATGTTTGAGGTAGTGTATGCTGATGGCTGCGTAAGGGACTGCAGCAACGGTCAGTACCTAGCAGAAGGTGCGGCGATCTTACGTTTCCTGTACGTTACCTTTGCTCGCAGCTGACTATTGGTATGCAACTGACAGCGCAAACGTCGGCAAAAGAGTGGTCGGCTTACCTAAAATATAGGTAATAAAACCAACTTCCGACAAGGTGTAAATTAAGCACTAGGACGATGAATCACGATCCCTAATACATATGGGACGGCTTAAACTTGGTGGACATTGAAATTAACCTTAAAAGCCGGCCTGTTAGAACAACTGCAGCGAAGTGGTTATGCGTCTTAGGCGCCTACCTGTTTCATTGCAAACGCGCTTATGATAAAAGCGTTCATCTGGATCCCCAAGGCTTTTGCGAAGAAGCGACGAGCTAAGCCGATGTGGTACTTACAGGTTAACGTGAGCTTCATGATTTGGCGCTAAAGTGACCATACCTACGATGATAAGGCGTCTTATGCCGAAGCCTCGTTAAACGTGTGTAGCGCTGTTGTACCGGGGCTAGGCTATTAAGGTGCTATTTGTTGTTTCACTGGCGGCTGCCTTTTCTAGCACCGCCTACCAGGTCTACAATTGCTGCTAGTAGCAGGTACTTTGATAATGCCACGTTGGCTATGGATTTACTGTATGGTGTTACTTCCACACTTTACGGAGGATCCCTGTGTCTACGCTGGGCATAATGGCAAACGTTTGCTTCTCTCTGAATAACGGTAAAGGCGCACTGTACCCCGCTTGAGGACCTGTTAGGAGCGCTTGACGTCAAGACCTGTCGGTGTGCATGATTCTCAGAATAACGGACTGTTTCAGAGCCCACTACATTAGTACAAGCGGCAAGCACCTCATTATAACACAAAAGTAACCAACTTTCATTTTTAGCATCGCAAAGCACATCTTTCCAGGCAAGATCTTTTTAGGAGAACACAATGCAAAAAAATGTGTACACAGATACAACATGTCTGTCATGGCCGTGAAGGGGCGTATGGGTTTGTGTCCAACTGTGCCTAGGTGCAGCTTTGTACCTCGTGCTTGTTAACGTGTCGTTGAATTGTGGACTGTCTAACATCGTAAGCTATGTACGAGTAGACGATTAACGTCGACCGATCGGATGCACTTATCTAGATATTCACGGAGCAGTGGCTGGGTTGTGGTGTGTCATAACCGCCACATCACAGTGCTAGTACACAACCATTAATTGTGTATTATAGAGCGAACGTCTGTCAGGCGATAACGTACCACGTCCTGGAACACTAACGCCGAACTATATTTGTTGGAACGGGTTCTACACGAACCACCCAGCTAGCACTAGAAGGCGGTGGTTATCCTAGCCACTCCGTGAGGTTTTAACTTGAGGAGGCTAAGTTACTACTTGCTTGTACAGAACGAGATCAGAAGCCTGACGAATTTAAATTTATAGGCTAGGTTCAAAATAATGACAAAGGTAATGAGACCAACCCTACGGTATTGACCTTAAAAACAAAAGGCTTATTAGCTAAAAAAGTATTGCAAAAGCAAAGTAAATCCTGCAGTTGATGAGAAAACAGAAAAATACATTGATTCAAACAGTAGGTGCATCAAGCTTACCAAATTACGACCGCAATATGGCGGGCCCCGTGATCTGGGTCTGGATGACCGATCTTTTAGTGACTATGTAAGTGAAAATCATGCCAAACAAGAAGCGTTAGATAAGATAGAGGCAGCTCGAACCAACTTATATTGTGAAGGTTATAGGTAATGGGAAGCGAGTTAACGGGTGTTAGGAACATGCATTGTATATCTCACGAATGCAGGAAGCGAGCACAAACGTATATTCAGGAACACAAATGCACGTTGAAATGTTTCAAACAGAGGTCAATTTGGCATTGAAAATACTGAAAATGTCTGCTTCCTAAGGTGCATTACACTTCCCTGGTAATGAAAACAGCGTAGAATTTATTTCGCATGAACATTCATGAGAACACCCGTAAGGTCGTGTGCTTGCGCTGTAAATGGTTTGGATTTAGCTGTGTGCCTGCAATATTTATGAATCGCGCTTATCTTTTGCGTTATCATGGATGATCTGTTACCAGTATCGCATGCAAAATGGGCTTTACGGGTGCCTAATGTGCACCTGGCCTATAAACCTTATCGTACAATACGCAACGTACTTCTGCAGCCAGTTGCCGCACACGCATTAGCCAGGGACCGTTGTAATTTACAAAGGTGCTACCAAAAGTTACTTTAGCCTAACATATACTCAATGTTGTTCGAAAACTGATTGCAAATCTATTAAGTTTGGCGGTGGGTGTGACGACAGAAATTAACCAAAGGCAAACACACCTGTGTTTCTTTGCTAGTAAGCGGCGCAAGTCTTAGCACATTTGTAGGAACAATATGTTTGTTCAAGCAAGGCCGTAAGTACGTCAATCATGACTACATTACCGTCGCAGTTGCCTGCACCGTATTATCGAGGCAAAGTTCTTGTAGTTACTCTTCGTACATCCAAAGACGGCCGGCTTTATTGCCTGCGTTGATCTTCTCTCACCTGACCAGTCTGTCTCTCGCTGCCGGCTTCTATGCCACTGAAACTTAAGCGGTACCCTCTCCGCAGGCTAAGCAAGATGTTTCCCTTACATCTAGAGCCTGCTAGGCTTGCCCACCATGTACTGTTAACTCTTTTCTCACCTTTACTGTATGGCCTTAGGCAAACACGCAGACTAATCAAGTCTTACCCGATGGGCATCCTGCTCTCCGGATTCGTTCAGAATTCTGAGACGTCACCTTTCTTGGTTCGGCCGACTCCACTATCACTTTACACTACCTGGAGAGCCTCGTGGGCTTTTCCCACCTTTCTTCAATAAACCTTTCTCATCCTAACGTCACCTTACTTTATCGCTCTCTGTTTTCAATTCTTCTTCAAATGGAGTGCCAGATCACACTGCCCTGTGATGATCTAGCCTCACTGATTAGTTTCATTCTCTCTGACTGCTCCTACGCTCCCCAGACTTAAGCCGCATACGCTATGCTGACTCAACGCTCTTTTTCCCCTACCCCGTGAGGCTGCTATTCTTGTTCACCCTCCATTGTTACAGCTACTTTTCCTGCCTTTATTGTACGTGCCATTCCTACGCGCTGACTGACCCAGGCGCACCAGATCGACCACTCGTTACCTGATTTCACTCAGAGTTCTTCGACCTTACAAATCTTGGTTCGGCTGACCCAACGTTTTGTTTAGATCAACTGGAAAGACTCGTGCGCTCCTCCACTCTCTACAATAAACTTTTCTCATCCCGTTCCTAAACTTTTCTTATCAGGACCTATATTCTCAATCTTTCTTCTAGCAGAGGACCAATCCTTACTGCCCTGCAGTGGGCCTAGTCTTATTTGACCAGTCCACAGTTGTTCCCACCACAATTGTACGGCACGATATCAGTGCGTCGATTAATCTGTTGTTATCTGAACGTTCTTCTTCCGAGATATAAATGGTGCAGGCTCTGTAGTCCCAACACACTGTGCCCCACAACCTTTGTGCTTTGCTCGCCATACCATCTACCCAAGCCGGTGCAACCGTATGCCACCCTTAACTTAGTTACCTCACTGGGCGTTATTCATCCTCCTTTTCATTAACAAGGATGAATCACCACCTCCATTAGCACCACCGCATGATTTGATTTGCTGCACGTCGATGCGTCGTAGTCTATTATGCTCTAACTATCTAACAACCTCTTTGTATGCTTGCGCTTTACTTGTCCGCTGTCATTCTCTCACGACACCTCTCTTAGCTTTCTTCTGTCGTGCAAACATATCCAGGTATTCAGCGTAAGCCACTCTTCTGCCTCACATTTCTAGACCTTTATCTACCCATTACTTGCTGTATTGTCTTGGGCATTTTTTTACCTGCAATACTCCAAGTCTCGGGCTAGCAGTCCATGGCTCTATCCAGCTTGGCACTATTACCCTAGCACTCTGGCTGCTGCGGTTAGGCCTCAGGTTCTGATATCCTCAGCAACCTTAATGTACGCATGTATTCTGGCTATTCGCGGTCCTTCCGTCAATTAGCCCTTCTTAGCTTTTTAATTCCGCACTCTCTCACCTGGTCAGTACAGAGACGCCCCTTAGCTTCTCATTTACAGGTGTACATTCCTCAATTATTCGCTGCTATTTTTGCGAAACTTACCCATGTATGAGTCCAAAAGACTCACTGGCTTTCCCTGGGTCAGCATATTCTACGCTCCCCAACGAATCTTCCCACGCAACAGTTGCATCATAGCAAACTGATCCTGTGTTTTCTTTGCTTAACGGCGCAACGCTCTGCATCCAAGGTATACGGTAGCAACCAACCTATAGGGCTTTGCTTCCGATGAATATTCAAAAGACACTTTTAGCATAATCATTGTTACACATTGTACATCATATGTTTCCTCTAAATGTTAGACCATAGTACGTAAATAATGCTTGTTTCCACGTCTGTTCTTTGCGGCCCTGTCTGTCTCTCACCTTCCCTTTCTCCGAGGTCTGGAACTTCTTGGAGATCTGGGATCGGAATGTGAAGGAGCTTGTGCCTGGGACAGGACATAGAAACCCCCAAGGACCTACATAGAACACGGCTGTACAACAAGTGGATAAAAATGCACTCACTACCATGACCGTCGTCCAGTTAGGGTAACTGGACATGACGCCTTCATACTCCTGCGAAGTATACATAATTCTGTAAATTCTAGAAGCAAGAGTCGGAAGTTTTGCTCACCTGGACACGAAGATGAAGAAGGTCTAACACTCCATAGGCCTCAGCCATTATGGCCGCCCCGAGCAAAAATAACCTGTTCAGCTAACAGAGGAAAGTAGAAGGCAATTGACGGCGGTTAACCGAGGGTTAAATCAGTCGACGAGCTGCTCTGCCAGTTTTACATTAGTGTACAAACGGATTTCGGACAGTGTTTCAGGACGTGGTGGGTTTTCGCCTGGCAAGTGTTCTCCCTATAAAAAGCCGCAAATGTCCGCTTAACAACACTGCGACGTGGCGGATGTGACTCGCCCCTGAATAAAGTCACGGCCCACAACTACATACTGGCAAGCCGACCAGAATCCCAATGTAATATTTTTCTGACAAGTTTTCTCTACAAACGGAATGCCCAGCCTGTTTACACTACGCCAACTAGAACCCAACTTGTCGGCAGGTTTTGACGAATTAAGATTAATTTTATAATTTCCAAAGCTTGGACAACTTTCGGCTTACTGCCGATTGCATACATAGCAACGTGTTTGTTGCGAAACATAAATTGCTTGTAAACGTTGATCATGCCTGGTCAGGTGTGTCTCGGAAATTCGAGAATGTACTATTTATTTATTTTTTTATAAAGAACGTCGGCGGCTTTTCCACTTTATCTCAATGAAAGCTGTTTACCGACCCTTTTCTTTCCTTCCTGTGCTTTCTTGCATTACTTCTTCTTTGGACACTAACTTACATGTGCTTGTCCTCCCTGACTTCGCTCTCTTCCACTTACGTCTAGACTCTTGCTGCTTTTATTTTCCTCTTATCCATGATCGTCTCTGTCATTGCGCTCCATTTTTCTTCCCACGGTTTACACTCATTGCGCCGAACAAAGTTATCCTCGTTTGTATGGTCTCGTCCACTCCGACCTCGCTCCTGCTTAGTGGCGGCACTCGGACCATCGCTAAGAGTTTCTTGACCACTACTTCTATTAGTATGCTCACCTTACCTCTCTTCCTATGCCCCTGCTGTTTACCTTATGTTCGCATTTGCCTATTATTCTGACTGTACGTGGCATAACGATTCCCAATGCATGGCAGTTTTGGCCCTCTGTGACAATTTGCTCCAGTTTCTGACAGCTTTTGGACTATGGAATTATGAGCGCTTTAGCGTCATTGCTCTTACGAAGTACTTTTCACACTGCCGTCCGCATTCATCCACTCCTAGCCGATTCCTTTAGTTTCCTTTTCTTCTTGAAACGTTGCTTTACCTAGTTTGCTCCCGCATTCGGTCTCATTCTAGTCGTCTTTCGTTTTACCTAAGATGCCTCTCGCATTCGGACTGCTGTTATCCACAATGGTTTACCCGTTTCTCTCTAACCATCGCATCAGTCGCTTAACTTTTGTCAACAAGCTTTGTTATACCGTTCTCTTGACCCTGCGCGTGCAGAAACATCTTCCTACCTAGTAGTTGTACTCTAAGTCACACCAGCGACGTGACGTAAGGAACGCGCTTGCAAATCGTGTGTACTAAACAAAAGTACATAAGTTTTAATATGTCATAGGCACCGTTGCGCGCCACCAGTCTGTGTTAGTGCTGCTTGATTCATTGCTGTCTCTGTTTGGCTGCCGCCTGTCCGTTGCCCGTTTTTTCTGAGATTTCCACAGTTACATCCGCCAAGACAAGAAGATTTTTCCACTGGGACTGGTCGACCAAACCTCAATAGCCAGCTGTTTTAAACGCTTGCTCCATTCTCCGGGAGATGAAGAACCCACACATCGTTCCAAATGGAGCTCTTTCCGCCATTCTGGAGACGCTAACTTCGTGGGGTCAAAACAAATAGGTTTAACACGCCTCGTAGTCACAGTAGAACGATTTACTCACCTATAATAATATATTTACATGGATCCCTTGTTGCACAACCGAAGACAAGCACTGCTGGCGTGATTACCTTACTGCCTCAAACATTCCGCTTCTCCAGTCACCTGAAGCTTTCCTGGTATCATTTCAAGAACAGCGTTGCGCTCGTATAAGTGGCTTTACCGATGGCCTTTCATGGAGTTTTCACTTGGCCATGGAGACAATTACACTTATTTACATTTGAAGGAATTCCGTTTCCACTTTGCGGAGATTGGCATTTTCGCCAGTAATGGACATATTCAGCCACAAGAAACAATTGCACTCACCGTCCCCATGACAAGTCCAGTGTGGATAGCTGGACTCGGTTCGCTAGCCCGACAAGCATACAACAGTAAAAGCCGGCTTCTATTAACAATGTGTTTACTCACCTGCATCACTTATCATTCGACTCTGTGACTCTCTTGCATCATTGAGCGGTTTCAACGACTACCGCCAGATCAGTACTTAGCCATTAGGCCAACCAAGGAAGAATTTTGGCTGTCAAGCGACTGCGAATAATAGAGTGCAAAATAGGTCTATAAGATGCATAGCCGACTAGCACTATTGTCCAGCGGAAGCTCCGGCAGTGTTCCAGGACGTAGACAGGTTGCGCCTGGCAAGCTTTCCCCCTATAAACTGCCAAAATGTCCGCTTAACAACAATGCAACGTGGCGGATGTGACTCACCACAAAATAAAGTCACAGTTAAGCATTTCACACTGACGCAGTCCTCAGCCTTCTACATTCAACCTGTGCAACTGATTTTACTATGAAGAATGCATTGCTGGAGCACAGGTCATCCCGAAGCCTAATGGTCATTGATTGTACCTAAACCATGTTTGGGCTTCTGTGCACATGGATCACTACATGGCGAAATTACGCCCAACTTGTATCCTGACGCAACAATTATGGCAGACTTTTACGCGCCCCAGCGCCATCATGTTCCTTGATCTGACTATTACCTGACAAAATGCTCACACATATGGACTACATCTTTTCGTTTAGACCTTACATTATAACGAAATTTTTAACATTCCAAACAAGCCAGGCTTGTATGCATACTTGATCATGCCTTTACACGTATGTCTCTTTTTACCGAGAATATACCATATATTTAGTTAGTTATTTATTCTGGAGGTTACAAAACGACTTCTGCTCCGTATCTCTTACTGCTCTGCACAATTGGGTCCAATGCAATATTAAGTTCGGACCCTTACATATAAACTTTCATCTCCCTGCAATTGTGTAACTTACGAGGCCTTGGCGTTCCGCTCCGTCCGTCTTGCCGGTGGATTATTTCCTCAGTAATGACAGAAGCTTATTGAAAGTAACGGCCTTATGTTATAGTTAATTCATCTTTCCCCCAATGTGGTATGCAGAAGAATTTTCACAATTTGTATGTATATTGCCTGTTGACTTTGCTGCTACGATCAGTCAAGCTTGATTCCAAATAGTGCAGCAAGCTGCTCGAACGGTATACACTACGTACTTTAACAAGTGAATTTAACTTCCTTCTTATTTTAACACAGCCTCTCAAAACGCTATAACTCAAAGCAAGCGTCCTGCTTACCTGCGACTTTCATGCTTTGTTGACCTGCCTGCTACAACCACCTGGCTCGTGTGTTATCTGCTGTGACAAGGATCCTGCATACGAATTAAAATTTTTCTCACGTGCACAACTGCATCTTACCCACCACCTCCCGAATTCCGCTCAGCACCGCTGGTCCTATCCGGTACTGGTGAAGCCTGGCTAAGCTTCGCTCTGAGCAAAGAGAAAAGCATGCGCACAGTGACCGTGATTAACCATGTAAAATTTTGGCGTACAGTGGCGTTGCTAGCGCCTCAAAGCTATTCCAACTGTGGTCAACGGCAACGTTCCAGGACGTAGTGGGTTTTCGCCTGGCAAGTGTTCCTATAACGAGCCACAAATATTATTTTATCCGAGCAGCGTATTGACAGAGGTAACTAGCCACAGAGATATGGTCACTACTCGCTGCTTTACAAAAAATAATCTCATCGTCTGATGTTTGCAATCACAACTTTTGTATCATATATCCAATAGAGTTCTTACGCACACGGAAAGTGATGAGCAACCACCAGAACCATGCGTACCCCACCGAGCACTTCCGTAACAGAAACACTTAGAGATCCTAATACGTTTCGGCGCCACATTCCTCTCCGGCACCAACCAACATGGCCATCATCATTGCATCGTTCCTTGTAGTAAAGTACGTAAAAGCATTTTAGCCATATATTGTGTCAATACTCGTCTCTGTCGTTGGATGTACGTAGGATTCTAGTGTAGCTGTGGCTCAGTCAAACTATTGGTCATGCTTGTATTAGCCTGTCTTGTTTCAGCGCGAATATAACTATTTAGCTAGTAGGTAAAGTGATCAAAGGCCTGTTGATTGCTTGCATATATGCTAAGGAAATCATCCTTGTCGCTTTAAAGAGTTGACTGCACGCAACTTACAAAATAATCAATGACTAACCATATAAAATTATGCGTTACATCCCAATTGTCGTAAGGATGAAACAAGGCAAGTCAGAACGTCCTATTACAGTACTTAGTTAGAAGCCGGCCAATACACGCTCATCGGCCACGGTTATGAAGTAAACCTTTATTGGAGTACATGAAATTATATATAAAATGTACCGTTATAACCTGCTTATTATTAATACCTTTCTTTTGCAGGGGTGTGTATAGCTGGCAATACTAATAGCGCCAAAGCAGCCGCATTGCGTTATATCCGGCCGCTAATTACATAGTTTTCCGGGAGGTTTATCTATTGGTACGTAAATCGTGGTAACTAAGCCAGTGGAGGTTCGTAGTTGCTACACTTCCATTTATGCCAACTACAAGAACAACAACAATTTATAATTAAATAAGCTCAAATAACGCATTTAGAGCGTTAATTACAGGCAATAACCAGCAATTGCGCAACACACTTAAGTACTGCTAGCTATAACCCACACATAAGACAAACCACAAATCGGCAAAAAGAAATATTGAATAACTATGGTTACGCCGTGTGTGATTCATCATAATTTAGTGCTTATGAGGCAAACCAATTCTATGATAAATTTACCGCAAACATAATCCATAAGCGTGAATATTTGGCAACTAGCCTGGTAACCCTGATCTAGCCATATTACCAGTTTTGTGCCACAGTTTACGTACACGTTTAATTAATTATTGGCATATCCCTGTCTGCTTGAATTGTTCTTTGGTAGGTAAGCTGAACAAAGTCTGAATGTTTTGTTACAACGTTAGAACGTTCCATCTGGGTAACTTTTACATGGCAGTATCCTACGTCTGAGTAGAGTCCAGTTGCTTACTTCAAGCTTAAGCACAAACTTCTCAAAATATTTGCACTGCTATTTGAATAGAGCAGCAACCCTCATAACAAGCATACGTACAAACGTTATACCAATAATGCCATTTCTTGCCAGACCTGGAAGATGCTAAACTTACTGACTGTAGGAGAACTATAGAGCACCAAAACAACCAAAAAGAGTTAATCTGATAAAGTGTGAGGTAATAAACTTCATTTATATGTTTGTTTCCCGTCCATACCTACTTTGCTTGCAACAGCCGAAAACACAGTATTCCCACTAGTTGTCAAACCATATTCGTGCAACAAAGGCATCTACATTTAAACAAATCCACCTGACCGAGTGCACATTGCCCCATCTTTCAGTATCATGTGATGACTCCCTAAATTATCCATGTTGCAGTTTAGTTGAAAGCCTATCTGTAAGTGATGCTAGTACTGGGTCGGACGATATCGGCTTTTCCGTACTGACAAGTCAGCTGTCAAGGAGTTTCGGTACCGCTTTCATAAATGTCCTTCCCTCAAACGCAGCTAGCTGGTTCGGCGTAACCAGCAGGAATATGTGCATCGCCTACTGGGGTAAATAAATAGGTATATTTCTAGACCTGCTAGAGGCTGCACCCTAAAGGGTTCAGATCAATGCTTACATTTATCCGATGCTCTTGCATGGAAGTTGGCAAAATATATGTTCATCGTTAGCAATTGCAAATGCATTGGCACTGTTTAGTATACAGCTACTGGGTCGCAGGCGCCCATCTTGACATTTTTCTGGTTCCTTCGGGCGATATTGAGCTCCTTGTATTTTATTGTGAATAATTCGCGGAGTTGTAGTTTGCCTTTTCTCCTTGAAACAGAATCCAATTTGCCACAAGTTCACTTTAAATTGATCGCACAATAATTGGCCACTCAGTTGCCCCAATTGTTGTTGCGCACATGGAAGAAATGAATGAAGGAATTATAAGGCTGTAGCGCCCAAAGAGCTAACGCTTATCTTTCATGTACAATTCACCTGTAGACCGATTGTGCATTATTTTTTCTTGTTTTACTCGTCCTTACAACCGGATCGACATTCGACAGCCTTGTAAGTACCCGCGCTCACGTGTTCGCTCTCTTCTCGCTTCGTCCGTTCGCTTCGTATTGTAGCCCATCGAATACATTGCGCTGTGTCCGACTCCGATTGCCTTCTGATATCTGCTCTTAATTACGCCCACCGTCCCGAAATAGTATTAACTGACCGATACACTCCTAGAAAATCGCGCCACCTTGACTATATCGCTCAGTTTACGACCGATATACGGCATGACTTAGTTGTGCACAACGTCGTCACCGATGCACTTTCTCGCATCCAAGCTATCTCCGCTGAAGCCGGCACTGCTATCTACTTGACAGCTATGGCCACAGCGAAACTCAACGATCCTGAGGTTGATCTACTACGCCCGTCTCCTTCATTGGGCATACAATCCGTTCCGCTGACATCATCAGACGGCACTATACCCTGCGATTTATCTCTGGGCACGCCGCGCCTAGTCGTCCCACGCGGGTTTCGGAAGACCGTGTTCGACACGTTGCACAGCTTGTCCCATCCACGCTTTCGTGCATCGGTTAAACTCGTAACCTCACGATTCGTTTGGCGCAATGTTAATCGGGACGTCCGTACTTGGGCGGCTGCTTACCTTTCATCTCAACGCGCGAAGGTGCATAAGCACACGAGAAGCCCACTACGTACGTTCACGCCACCAGACGTACGTTTTCATCACGGCACGTCGACCTCGTAGGTCTTCTGAAGCCTTCCAAAGGCGCTGTATATTTACTGACCTTATCGAGCGATTTACTAGATGGCCTGAGGTCGTCCCTATCGCAAATTGCTCCTCGGAAACGGTAGCGAATGCCTTTCTGGAGCGTTTGGTAGCTCAAAGGTGTGAACACCTTAAAATTCAGCCCCTATGGCAAAGGCGCATTATCCTTAACATGTGCTTCTTACACAAGCTAATTCATAGAAAGTTGCACAGTAATATCACTTGTCTTAAACTAAGGAGCGCGTCTGAATCGAGACTCCGAAACAGGGGCCATTCCATTACTCCGCTAAAGGCAAAGAAGAGACTGCGGTCTCGTTTCTTCTTAGTTGTCTACGTGAACATATGGAACCGGTTGCCTCCCAGAATAAGAGAAATCCAAAATTTGCAGGTCTTCAGGAAGGAGATACAAAAATTTCTATGTTTTGGCAATCTACAAAGCATCTTCCATATCTGCGATTCGCAAGACCACTTCTTTGAAACTGGCCCTGATATAGCTTGAGGACGCCCACGATGTAGTGCAAGACATCTAAGCACCTTCAGCTCAAAACTCATCCACATTCATTGTGGTTACGGTTCTAGCACCTAAGAGACTTTAACGGTATCCGTCGCACCCATTTTCCAGGGTTTAAGAATAGCAAACTGAATACAAGATGATCTTATTCTTCACCGACCTCTTCCTTCAATCCTTATTTCTTATCTACATCTTCATCCCTTCTCTTCAGACTTTTATCACTTTTCAACTTCTTGACCACTGGATCCGTGGAAAAAGTATTAGGCTTATGACCTCTATGGTACCCCTAGTAAAGGCATGCTACCAGACCTAAGCCTTGCATAGAATGTTGAAAACGTTTTCTGCTGCGGATGCACCTAAGCGTAGCATTAGAATTGTCCAAAATCGTCTAAATGCCGGCTTTAAATGAACCTTTATGTGTCTTCCTAGATGTCGGTTGCCAGCGGGCCCTAATTGAAGCTTTTTCATTAAGTCTGAGCACTAGTTACTATACTCAGCAGTTTCCAAACACTATCAGTAGTTAAACCGCAAAATAAAAAAATAATCTTTCTTATTGTTGACAAAGAGCGCACTTTAAAAGTTCTAGGCCCAAGAATCAGACATTTTGCTCTCCACTTACTCTCTCTTGACCCCATATACTTAGCTTTATCTGGTATACATGTGCCTTTCGCTATTGGCAACACTAGTAGACAGGCATAATGAAAATCAGATCCTCTTCTTTAACTGCTTTTGCTCGTAAAACACTCGCATTTTCAGATTTCATTTCACTGGCACGAAAGCTAACCAATGACAGAGAGGCCCCTGTCACACTGGCTGGCTGGAGCACCAGAAACTTTCCATCACCACTTTTCTTCTCTTGGCCGCCCGTGTGTCATTTATCTTTTAGCTGGCTCCAAAGCCTACCATGCGTTATGCGTAATGGCGGGTGAACGACCAGCTCCCACTGGTTTTTGTTACTATTCTACTCCTGATTTACCTTATCGCTCTTTGCCTAGGGTGCTAGAACAGCTCTTGCCAGGAAAATCACAAAAGAAATAGTCGGTGTGACATTAGAGTGCCAGTTAACATTGCCATCTGGATGAACACCGCCGGCACTATCTTCGGAACTTAAAAATGGAGAGAAATAAATCGAAATTCATCAAAGAGCTGCACAATAGTGTGCATCTACACATGAGGCATAACAATACCTCAAGTATAAGCAAGCTCAACCACCAGAAGTAGAGTTGTTAAAGCCCAACCAATGTAGACCAAAACGGATTTCACGCCCAAATGCAATTAGCTAAATTTTACTAAATTTTCCCATGCTCATTTCTTTATTATTAGTGACAGGCTCCTATAGCTCACTGATGTTAGAGACAGAGCCTCATTAATATAGAAAATCGGCTCTAAGGGATAAATCTTGTGATGTTTAGCTAAGTAATGTGTGTATTTTGCAGGCCGAAATCTGTCAACGGATCTGAAAGATCCCCTGAGTTACTCAGGTAGATCTGGCTCATGCGGCCTTGTTGTAAGCTTTAGAAAAGCTTAGAGGCTTAAAAAATGCTAAACTCTATTTTACTGGTTGTTTATGTGGCTCAGTATCCCCTGAAAATGGTATGCTGTGGCCTTCTAACCGTGAGTTAATTACAAGCTCCCCTGAATTCCCTTGTAGATATAATATTCCTTGCTGGATTTCTAGCGTTTTCGCGCAAGCTCATCCCTTAATTGCATATATTTTTCATGCTTGCCTGCAAAGTTTACTTTTCGGCCACCTGCGCAGTCCGTAGTTGTCGCAGGGTATAACGGGCTAATTAGAGCATTTCTGGATAGCTATGCCTATCTAGAACATACACCGCTTCCCTACTTTTTATATTTTCTTTTATTTTTTCTGCTATCTGCCTGCAAAGCAGAAAGCCATTTTTAGCGAAAAATAAAAATGGCCTTATTCGTAGACCATCGTTTAATTGCGAATAACTCGCAAACTACTGCACGCATGGTGTTGCTTTTACGTTCATCGTATTCAGGCGCTAAAGCTGGTCCAGACCAGTGTAATATTGTGCTACTTTAAGCGGTATTCTAACTGTAGAAAGGCTTTTTCTTTTATCTGAGAATAACTCAGGTTGAAATTTTGCGCCGGAGAGCAATATCAGCGTAATAAAAGTAGTGCTATATTTTTTGTTAATTGGTATTTTTCTACTAAAGCACGCAGTTTTATTTTCTCTCTTAACAAATTGCCTCTATTTATGTCTGTATTTATCAGAATTGTTTTTAACTTTTCGTATGCCTTATAATCCCTTCATTCATTTCTTCCATGTGTGCAACAACAATTGGGGCAACTGAGTAGCCAATTATTGTGCGATCAATTTAAAGTGAACTTGTGGCAAATTGGATTCTGTTCCAAGGAGAAAAGGCAAACTACACCTCCGCGAAGTTTTCACAATAAAAGACAAGGAGCTCAATATCGTCCGAAGGAACCAGAAAAATGTCAAGGTGGGCGCCTGCGACCCAGTAGCTGTATACTAAACAGTGCCAATGCATTTGCAATTGCTAACGATGAACATATATTTTGCCAACTTCCATGCAAGAGCATCGGATAAATGTAAGCATTGATCTGAACCCTTTAGGGTGCAGCATCTAGCAGGTCTAGAAATATACCTATTTATTTAAAACGGCTGTCCCGCCATCGTGTCCACTGATCGAGGGTCACATTTCTCGTCAACGTTTGCAACGTTGCTTAAGGATTTACGCTGTCGCCCGTCCAGACGACGGCCAATCATCCGGCCGCTAACGGCATGGTAAAACGTTTTCACCGCCAGTTGAAGGCAGCGCTACGTGCACACGCAAAGCCTTCATGGTTTGAAACGCTGCCCCTCACTCTCCTAGGTTTAAGAAACACGGTTAAAACCGATTTCGACGCCACACCAGCGCAGCTAGTCTACGGCTGTACGCTGCGGTTGGCCGGACAGCTTGTACCGCCAGCCCCAGGTACTTCTACTTGTAACTACGGAAGTTACACTGATCGATGGTCTCACCGGATGCGTGAGCTACGTCCACCCGCTGCTGCTGTTTGTTGCTTTATTCTGGGACACTCTATATATCCACTTGCAACTAGAAGACTTCACTCAAATGCCGTCGCTAGAAGTCGATACGGTCTCTCGCTTAGTGCCATTATCAGTACTTCGGATTACCTATGTCACAACTTTTCAGCTGCAGTGATTTGTTGAAGGTGGCATACACCTTTGCGCCTGGAGCCACTCCCTATCTCTCCAACACTTACTCTCTTGGTTTGTTGGCATCCTATAACATCGCTGGTTTGTTGAATTATTCTGTCACTGTAGGTATCCACTGGCAATTAGAAGGCTTAATCCAAATGCCTTTGCTGACCACTGATACCATCTCTCCTAGCGTAACCGTCTATCGCTGTTCTTATCTTCCTCACCGCATCGCATCGATTCGTCGTAGGATCCATGCCCCTTCTGCGCAGACCTTGAGCGTGCTAGGATACACTCCTTGTCTCTCCAACCTACATGCTCCCGGAATGTCTGTACCAATTACCTTCGCTGTCTTGTTGATGCACTCTGTTATCCTGTAGGCGTACGCTATTGACCAAGCGGCTTAGTGGAATGGCTACATCCGGCCACCAGTAGTCCTTCCTCGCGCCACTATCTGTCGATCCTTTTAAATTCGGCACCTCTGTTTAGAAGCATCTAATGGTCGTAGGCCCCAAATATCTGCGATTAACCAGAGCTAATTAGAGGCCACTCCCCATCTCAATAACCTTTATTCCCTTAGAATATCTGCATCCAATCTTTCCGCTGCCTTACCGACAATGGACCTTTAGATCTCTCTCTCGGCAAGCTAGCTATTTTTAACTTTTTTATCCTGCGCTCCCCATCGTATTAGGCTAGCTAGTTGCTGTTCATGCACCATGCAATCACCACCCGCCTTCTAACTCTCTTTTCTCTCCCAGAGACATTTTTGCCTCATACTAACCTGCTAGTTCGTGGATTACTTACTGGTACAACCCACTTGTCCCTACGATGACGTTTTCAATCTGCCCGTATGGCTATGGATTCTATGGGACATTAAGAAGGCACTTGCAGCGTAATCAATTTTGCTCAGTGTAAAGGAGTTTGTCTCAACCCCAAATGTTATAACGTCAGACTTTAACCATGGTTAACTCCACGCCTCTTCCGGCGGTCTTCTCTCGGTTATCAATCACGTTTCCTTTTCTCCGAGGTCCAGAACTTCTTGGAGATCTGGGATTGGACGGAGGAACAGATTTTGCCCGACGGACGTAATAATCAACAACGACCTACATGGAGCATAGTTGTATACCAAAGGGACTCAACTGCAGTCACCACAACCGTTGACTAGAATAGAGAGTTGAGCACGTCTTCACACTCCCGCAAATTATGCATCTGAAAATTCCAGACAGCAGCAAGTTTACCATTTTGCTCACCTGCGCCCCTAACGAGACGACTGTTCGTGATGTTCCCATCCCCAACCGGTATGGAAAATTATGGCGACCCTGCTCAAACTCTCTGTCCAACCAACAGAGGAAATTGGAAGTCGTTTGACTGCGAATGAGCGAATATGAAAGCAATCGGCAAGCGGCTTTGCCAGTTATACCTTCGTGTTTAACATGCTTTACGGCAGTGTCGCATGACGTGGTGGGTCTTCGCCTGGAAAGCGTTTTCTCTATAAAAGCCACAAATGCCTTGTTAACAAACCTGCTACTTTGCGGATGTGACTCACTACTGAATAAAGTCACTTCCCATAACTACAAACCGGCAAGTCGACTAGAGTCATATTACAACTTTTCCCGACACGTGCAAGTATATGTTACTCTCCGTCTACCAGTACCATTTCACAGCGCTTATGGTGCCTTGACCGTTTACCCTACGCAAGGTTGAACCCAAAGTATCGTGATACACAACTACCTAGGAACCTTGATCATGCCTGATTTGGTGTGTCTCTATACATGGAGAATAGACTATTTATTTATTTATAATACACTTGCTAACCCATCCAACCGTGACATTCCATGGAATAAATAAATAAATAAATAAATAGTATATTCTGTCATATTCTGTCATTTCTACAAACGTTTTGAAGATGTCGCACGGAGCTGCAGGCCGTAGTGCTCGCACCCCAACGCCTTTCGCTACGGGACCAGCAGTGAACTCCGCCGGCCGGCCAGTAATGGCAGCAAGTGCCGCTGGCCAACAACACAGCCGCCTGTGCCTAGTTGACAACGTAACCGGCTACTGTTTGCTCGTAGCTACTAATGCCAAAGTTGGCGTTATAACCGTAAGTACACACAAACGCAGACTTCCTTCCGGTCAGGACGCACTCCAGGCGGCTAATGGTACAAAAATTCAGGCGCATGGCCATAGACGGTTACCATTCGATCTAAGATTCTGATGTCAACTACCTTGGCTTTTCCTAATCGCCGACGTTCAGTAGCACATTATTGGCGTCAGTTTCTTAACGAATTATAGCCTTGCAGTTGAACTTCGAAATAAGAAACTCCGCGAAAGCGACACCTGACCTAAACTCTCCTGCAAGGTCCGCGCCATCGATTCGATTGGCATTCGTTTGACTCTGCCTTCGGCCAATAAGTTCACCATGCTTCTGCATAAATTTTCATATATTTTCCAATCGATCGATGACGGTCTTCAGCATTAATACGAAAGCTGCCAGCACAACGAAAATAAAGGCACTCCTGTTGCCGTCAGGCCCCGAAGCCTGGCTCCAGACATTCCCGACATGGTCGAAGCTGCATTCGAAGACCTGATGAACCTAGGCATTAATGGTCTGTTTAACAGCCCATCCACATCCCTACTTTGCATTGTTCTGAAGAAATCCACCGGGACTGGCGGCCATACCATGACTATCGCGCTATAAAAATGTCACCGCTCCAGACAAATACTCGATTCCCCATGTGGATGACGTTTCTATGAGCCTTTACGGTTAATGCCTATCCCATAAAACTTACCTAGTACGTGTTATTACCACCCTCAACGGCTCCAGAGGACATCGCTAAGACTGCAATCACGAAACCATTCGCATTTTAGGAGTTTCGCCGAACGCCGTCTGGTCCCCGGAACACAGCCCAGGCCTTTCAAAGATTTATTGACCAAGTCCTTCGTGGTCTTGCTTTCGTCTTCGCCTGTACCGACGACATTTTGGTAGTTAGTACGACCGAGCAGGAACAGCTAGCTTATTGGCATTAAGCTTTCGAACGTCTAGTTCATTTTGTGCCACTATTATCCACGCTGAATACATTTGGCATGCCCAACATGATTTGCTTGGACATCGCGTCGACTCTACAGGTATGCGTCCACTTCCGGACAGCGTCACTGCCATCACCGAATAACCTTACCCCAGTTCGTTAAGAGCTTCCGATTTTTCTTTGGTGTCATTAGCCATTACTGTCTTTTTATCCCGAACTTTTTCGATGTCCTAAAACCGCTTACCGATTTGCTGCAACATCACCCAGAAAAGCTAGTTTTATCACCCGATGCTTTAGCCGCTTTCGAAAAGGCAAACAAGTGCTAGCACCTGCGACTTCGTGGAGTCATCGGAACATCTACGCCAGTACCAGTTTAGTACTTAAAATCTGCGCTACACAATCTGATGTCGGAGCTGCTTACAGCATGTCATAGACAACGAAGTCCAGTGCTTGTCTTTTATTTCACGGAAGCTTCCGCCAACACAAACCCTTTACAGCACGTAAGGCCGCTAAACGTTTGCTGTTTACCCCGTCAATAAACACTTTCGTCACTACACTTAATGGCTCTAATTGACCATAAGCCACTTGTGTAAGCACTTAACTCGCCAGTTGATCACTACTCACCTCGTGGGACACGGCATCGCGATTTTATTTCACAATTTACCTCCGCCATCCACTACATCGAGGGACAAAGCTACATTGTTGCTGACGCGGTATCTCGCAATGGCATTCAGCAACAGTCGATATCGTCCGTGAACTTAGCGGACGTTGCCGCTCAGCAAGCGGCGACTCGGCTTTCGCATTGTTACGCGCTAACAAATTATTGAAATTTGTGCATTTGCCTGGCTTCACTGCGATTTGCAAATATACTGTGATATTGTCGCCGGTAAGGCGCGCCCATAGGTCCCCTTGTCGTACTGGCGAATGATTTTCGATCATCTACTTGGCCGTTACCTTCCGCACATCCGTGCCACCGTTAGACTTATGGCGGATAGCTATATTTGGCCAAACATGAATACCGATCTCAAAGCATGGGCAAACTCCAGTATACAATGTTAGAAGAGTAAAGTTCATAGTTATAGCACTACCACCCCAGGAGCTTAATACTTCCAGATGAGCGTTTGCAACAACCAGCTTGATACTGTCGGACTGCTGTCTCCTTCAACTGGTTTTACACACTTGTTGACTTGTGTATATCGTTTCACTAGACGGCCACATGCCGTTCCGTTGCGCGACACCTCCGAACTTGTCGCTCACACTTTGGTGGAAACGTGGGTAACTATTTTTGGCGTCCCGAAGACCAGTACCACTAATAGAGGCTCACAGTTTACGTCTAACTTGTTCGTGGCCTAAATAGCCTCATGGGATGTAACTGCCTCCGCACTACCGCATAGCACCCTGCTCCTAACGGCTTGGCGGAGCGTTTCCATAGAGAGTCGAAGGCAAATATTAAGCCGGTGCTACTTCCTGGTACGAAGCCTTGCCCATTATATTGCACAGTATACGCAACACCATCAAGGAAGCTATCAGCTGCTCCCCTACTGAGCTTGCGTTCGGTACAACCCTCTGACTTCCTGGGAGATGATTGTCGATTCCAAAGGCACTGGTGAATCGGCTACTACTTCATATATTGCCATGCTTAAACATTATATGAGTCAGCTACAGCAGCCGCCGACAAAAAGGACAGCACGCACACCGCCATTTCATAATGCTTTACTTTCACGCCCCTTTGTATTCGTTCGCGCGGACGCTGTTCGCAAGCCGTTGCAACCGCCTTACGTAGGGCCATATAAGGTGCTCTCGCGACGCGACAAGCATTGCTTTATGTATCGTAACGGCCCCGTGATGCCGCCAGCCTCGATCGTTTGAATCTTGTTCATATTGGTGATTGTCCCAGCTTCACTTCGGCTCTTACACACCACCCCCGCCTGATACTGGTACTCGCACCAAACGTACGCGCACCCATGCAGCGACAATTACGCCTACAGACTCTGCCTTAGACTGCAAACCCATACAACACCTTCCCGTTCTGGTAGGATTAGCGAAACCCTGTGCGTTGCCACGACCACGCACCTTGTCAACAACCAGAGTTTTCTCTCTTGCAAACGCTCTGGAGGAGTCCTGTAACGCTTCTAAATTTATTATTCGTTCATTTTATTTTCTATTCCTTGATCACAAGTGTACTGTGTCTTGTTTTCTCGAGAATATATACGTTTATTTATGTATTCGCAAGACACTATTGTACATTGACCTTTTACGTTTGTTTTGATCAGGGAATAACAAAATTTGTGAAGTTCCGCGAGCCATTCGACATGTTTCCCGGTGTTGCTGTGTTGCGAATTTCGTGGCCTTGTCGAGCACCATATGCTAATCAAGAGCAGTATCCATGCACAACCCTCGTTAAGTACAAGCCAGGTGTCCCATCGTTGTTCATCTTTCGTCGGTGGGGCTGGCACAACGTGACATGAAAGTTGTATGTGGTTGGACTGTTGACCCGACAATAATAATCCTTCTGTATGTCTTAGCATTTTGGTTCACATTTGCTCATTGTTATCTATACATTTGGGTCCCAGTCCGCTACAAGTGCGTCTCGAATTGCCTCACCTGCTCTTGCTGTTTTCATTGAGGCAAAAAGTCTGGTTTACAGCACATTCACCAGTGACCTTTATTTAACATTAACCAGGCTAATTCTCTTTCATACTGCTCCTACAAACCCTATCATTGTTAGGCTATGATAACCTGTCTGATTATTCTGTCCTTGATCACGCCTTCCGCTGATCTTATAGATCTATGCATGCTGCCCTAAATTAGTTCCGTAACAACTGATTCGTCACACCTTTCCTCTCTCGTGCCACTGTATACTGCTTTTCCTACAGTTTGTCTATGATTTTATGTCCTGAATATCTGCTTGCCTGCTTAATGTCCGCCACACATATTCTGGTCCTACTAGTCTCTTCCTTCTGCTTAATCCAGTCTCGTCTGAGCTCGCTCTCTTAGCCTCGGACAGCTGTTAGGCTACTGAGGTACACTGACTAATGTTTGACACTTCCACTTATCTTGCATTTTCCTTCGCTTCTATCGTTGCTCATCCGCACTGTTTCCCCTACAGCCATTTTAATCCAAAGGTACGCTAATTTGTTTGAGCCACTTAACTAATGCTGACCCCACGTGGCCTCCAGGCTGTCTGCTTGATGCGTTCGTCCCGAAATGCTTCACCTGAGTTTGCTGTTTGCTTTCCTCGCTCAGACAAATGAGGCTTAAATGCCTGGTTTACAGCAGATTCACCAGTGGTATTTCCTTTTGTAACCGTAATCAGCCTAATTTGCTTTCACACTACCTTTGAAAGCCCTAGCATCGTGAGCCTATGATAACCTGTCCGAGCACCCTGTTCCTGATCCCGCCTTCCCCTGACCTTGTGAACCTATGCGTGCTGTCTTGAATTAGCTCAGTAACACCTGATTCCTCACACCTTTCTTCCTGTTAGCTTTGTGTATACCTGTTCCTAAAGTTTGTCTGGGATTTTGTGTCTTGATTAGCTGCTTACTCCTTTACTGTCGCGGCCACTGTTTCTGGTCCGAATGGTCGCTTCTTTCTGCTTAATCCATTCTCGTCTGAGCTCGCTCTCCTATCTTCTGACAGCGGCCGGATTTTTGAGGTCTACTAAATGAGTTTATGCCCTTCCACCAATCCTTTCCTTTCCTCCTGCTTTGATTGTTGCTCCTCCACAATTTTTCCCTTAAATGCTTTTCAATGCGTTGTCACGTTTATTTGTTTGGTGATTTATCTCACACGCACCTCACCTGGCGTGCTTGTTTTCCGGCTAAAATATTCGTCTCCAATTGCCTCACTGCCTTGGCTGTTTCCTAACCTCGACTACACTAATAAGGCTTAAACGCATGGATTTCAATAGCTTCACCGAAGCTACTGTTCAACCTTACCCAAGCAATTTGCTTTCACACTACCTTACCAAGGCCTGGAATCACAAGTCTATGATAACCTTTCCGATTACTCAGTTATTGATCCCTTCGAACCCGGAACGTTTAAACCTATGCATGCCGCCTTGGATTAGCTCAGTAATACCTGCTTAATCACACCATTCCCCTTATACGCTGTATGTAGCTTTTCCTAAAGTTTTGCTCAGGTTTCGTGTCCTGGATAGTCAGTGGCATCTTTATTGTCCCCCGCACTTCTGCTGGTCCGACTAGTCTCTTCTGTCACACTTCTCCAGCCTCAGCTGAGCCCTCATGTCTATCTTCTGATAGCTGCTAGGCGTCTGAGATATACTAACTGGTTGTTCGCACTCCAACTGTTCCTTCCATCCTTCCCTTCTTTCGTTGTTGCCCCTTCACAATTTCCCTTAAAGCCTTTACAACCGGCTGACACGCTTATATGTTTGAGCTACTTATCTCACTCACCTCACCTGGCTTACTTGTTGACTGCTGGTGGGTTCCTCACAAATTTCCGCCACAGCCTTTGAGGTTCCTTAACGCGCTTAAACCAATGAGGCGTAAATGTCTGGTTTACAGCGGATCCACCGGCGGTAATTTCTTTTTGTAACCTTAATCAGGCTAAATCTCTTTTACGCGGCAGTTCCATGTCCTAGCATCGTGAGCCAACGCTAACCGGTCTGATCACACTGTCCTTGATCCCGATTCACCCTGACCTTATTAAGCTTTGCATGCTGCCCTGGAGTAGCTCAGTAATACCTGATTCAGCACATCTTTCGTCTCCCTTACAACTCTATGCATCTTTCCTAAACTGTGTCTCAGGTTTTATGTTCTTAATATCTTCTTTCTTCTCTAAGGTGCCCCTACTTTTGCTAGTCGGAATAGTCCCTTTTTTCTGCATAATCCAGCCGCGTCTGAGCTCTCACGTCTATCTTCTGACAGTTTCTTGGCGATTGAGGCACGCTAACTCCTATTTGGCATTTCCACTATCCTTTTATTTTCCTCTCCCCTCAATCTTCCCCGAAGCCATTACAACTAATTGACATTCTTATTTGGTTGAGTCATTTTTCACTTTTACCTCACCTGGCTTGCTTGTTGGTTGCCTGATGATTTCGCTGCACTTTATCTGACCTGTCTTTTATGTTTTCTTACCTAGCATAGAACTCTGAGGCTTGAAAACCTGGTTTAAGGCAGATTAACCGGGGGTATTTTTAACTTTTACCTGTCTATTTAGTTTTCATACTACTTTTCCAAGCGCTATAATCGTGCGGAAATGCTACCTAGTCTGATAACTCTGTTCTGGATCGTACCATACCCTGACCTTATGAATCTACGCATGCTGCCTAGGATTAGCTCAGTAACACCTGATTCATCCCACCTTTCTTCTCCCTGACTTCGGTACATGTCTTTTCCTAAACTTGCCTCAAATATGTGTCCTGAATATCTGCTTCCTTTAAATAAACAATAAATAGCTAAGTAGTGGGTGCTCAGTAAAACGCGGCACATCTGTGAGGGCGCGAGCTAATATGCATACAAGCATGGCTGCTTTGGAATATTAAAACACGTCGTCCTAATAAACGGGATAACCGAAATTATGTAGTTCATACGAGTGAGCAGGTTGTCAGGTAATAGCCCGACGAAGGAGCGTGATGGCGCTGAGGCGCGTAGAAAGCGGTCATAACTGGTGTGTCAATATTCGAGTTCGGCGTGCTCTCGCTATGTAGTAAACCATGAGCACAGGTGTAAAAGCAAGATTTCGGTCAATCAGCGTCCATTAAACACTCGGCAAGTTCGGTGCTCCATCAAAACATTCTCCATAGTAAAATCTGTTGCACTGGTCGTATGCAAAAGCCTAATGACTATGTCAATGTGAGATGTTCAACTGTGACTTTATTCAGTGGCGAGTCAAAGCCGTGACGTTGCAGTGTTGTTAAGCGGACAAATGTGGCTTTTTATAAGGTGAACGCTTGCCAGGCGATGACCCACCACCTCCTGAAACACTGCTGTAAGTTAATTTGAACAGTATTGCAAGCCGGCAATGCATCGTACAGACCGATTTTACACTCTATCATTCGCAGTCGGTTGGCAGCCAAATTGCTTCGTTGCTTGACCGATTGGCTTGGTAGTGCTCCGGAGGTGGCCTTGAGTGAATTTGAAACGGTGCGCTTTTGCAGCGCATTGGCCTGCTGCTTTTTGAACTGTATATCGCTGCGTTATAGTTCGTTTTGTTTTACCTTAAAGTAATACCTATTAACTGTTACCTCGTTTTTGTTGTTTATGGACCGTTTTCCAAGCCGTCTTCCAGAAGTCGTTTGTTCGTGTCTTGGTTTTACCTTTTTACTGTTTTACCTCACCTTTCTACTCGACATTTGTAATGTTTATTCGTGTCATGTAGAACAAACGTATGCCACCCAAATATGCCAAAAAGAAAACACTGGACCAGGTCGCCCATGACGGCAGTGAGGCTGGCTCGTCTCAAATACGAGATTTCAAAGTGGTTCTTGTAGGTCCACTAGCAGCAGCTTTGCAACAGTTTTGGGTTCTCGAAAGCCGGGTAAGCTCGTTGTAAGAACCGTTTACCTCTATTGTGACGCCAATAAACAGCGTCACGCTTTTTGTCAAGCTGGACAACATCAAGACTTTGGCAAGCCAACGTGATATGATAGCTGCAGGTGAAATAATAAATAACATTACTCACGACGTCAGCGAACGCATTCGTCGTGCCAATAACGCGGTAGTATTCAACCTACCTGACAAGCTACCGCTTAATAAGGTGTTGTGTACCCTTCTAAATGATTGTAGACTACCACCTGACTGCTGTTCCGCCACTCGCCAACGTAAGACCTCCGGACGATCTTGTCCAACAGCCAGGAAATTTAGTAACCCCAAGCTGACTAAAAGTTTCGTTGACTCCCGATATGATATGTATCGGCACTCGAACCTCGGGCCCATTCTGATGAAACCGGACGGAACACCGATGCGCAGATTAGTTTTGTCTACTTATTCAATTTCGCAGAAGAAAGAAACTCGTGTGACACCATTCGCAGAGTCCCTACTAACAAATGTGCAAGCAACTGCAACCCACACCACCTCTTTCCCGATGCTGTGAGACGTTGACGTGGATTCCTCACAGCGACTAACAGACGCCGATGCAAAAATGCCATTAACCTGCAAAGGACAGCCAAGATTTATCGTGGCCAAGTCCGTACTATTAGCTGAAAACTCGGCTGTTGTATTAGGCACGATTGAATATAATTCCCGCCTGTCGATATACCTGAAGTGGGCGACATACACTCTGAACTTGAGAGTGTGGACTTTCTATCCGTATATACTCCATTACCTAGCCTTGTCAACGACCCCAAGCAACCCTCTAACGACACAACGCAAGCGACAAACAGCTCAAAGCAACGGTTTTTCACAGCTATCCCACATCAGCTCTCGTCGAAGCCATATCAGTACAGCAAAAGGAGTACGCCCAGGAGCTCCGATATGGTTAAAGCATACTCATTGCCAGTAACAGATATACCACGCCACCAGACGGCCAGCCCGCACACAACAGGACCTTTAGTTCCCCACCATAGGCCGAAGTCTATTGCTATCCAAGCTCAGTCTGCTCGTAGGAACTTCCTACTCAATACCCCAAACCCAATAAGGCACTTCCGGATTTGCAGCAGACCCCGCTACACTACAGACCGCGTCAAACCGAAACTTTCGCAACTACGTCCAGTGACTATTACACCTACTGCTCCGGCTTATCGAGCGTTACGCTTGTTTGTTGCTCCAACCAGGTCTAGCCAGCCATTCAGAAAATCATATCTACTCCAACCAACAAATCGAACTGCCCAAACTCTAACTTACCGTAATCAGTTCAAAACACAAGGGTGTGCGGCGCCCAGCCGAAGACGACAGCCTGCTGCTGTTGTCAACTCGACATCCTGTATGAATACCACAGCTCCTGACAATTCGACGAATCGCTCTCACACATCAAGGTCTCTGCAGAAAGTCAAAACAATTATAATTGCCACACCTACTGCAGCCACATTTTTATCGAATAAAGCAGGACATGGTACACCACACCCAGTTCTCCAAGAGCTGGCATCTGCTGTACAGCAACTACAGAGACTCATTTATGCACTGCAGCCAACCCAAAACGGCTGGTTCTAGCCCTAAGCCTAACCTATAGACATTAAACCCGCAATTAACGCGTCGGCGGCCGCCTGCTTTCAATGTCACACACCGACACCCTCGGAACACATACCTGCATCACTCAAATCCCCTATCCAACATATCCCTGCAAATACCTTAGTCATCGCCAATGATCTTTCACCCAATCACGAACCTGTCTCTGCTGCGGTGTTTCAGCATGGTAACAAAACGAACCCACTCCTACAACCCGACCTGCTCTATGATAACGCGAGCACTAACCCCGCTATTTCTGCTGCCATGAATTACACACTGACCGCAAAATCAGATGTGTTACATAACGATTCATATAAAGATTTTCTCGTCAACATGCGATCAAGCAAACATAAAATGCATCTTCTAGGACCCTTCATTATGTTGTGCGGTCCGTATGTAGTACTTATTCCAGAAACTTGGCACCCACCTTAAGCCTCTGATGCGCTGCTGCATATTCCAGGCTACAATATGTTCGGCAATGGACGAGCTAATCAACGTGGTGGTGGCGTTCTTATTTGCGTTAACCATGACTTCCATGCATCAACTTTGCAGGCTATTTCCGTTGGCAAACCCGAAGCTTCCGTTTGGCTTTAATCCATTGGAGGTCAACTCGACCTCCTAATCGGGCATGTGTATAACCCACCCAATTCCTCCTATTTTATGACCACCGACATGGCGAAACCATTTGCATAAAGCATCATTCGTGCCAGCATGCTATAAGATAATTGGCAGAGGTTTCAATACGCCAATTATTTTAGGGCTTGAGCAGTCCACACCTTCCAGGTATAGGGCCTTTGTTGACACTGTTTTTACACATGATTAGACTCAACATGTGCAAGCTCCCATGAGAGTACCAGACACCCTGGACCGGCTATTCCCGAAAGGTATACCTCACGCATGAGCGAACGTGTTAACCTACCCCTAGGGTTGTGATCATAACATAGTGTGGCTCAGCGTTTTACGCCGTAAATTTCTTCCTCGCCAAGATAGGATGAAATTTTAACTAATAACTCCCTACCGCGTCATTTGGAAAGAATTTTCTCTGCCTCCGAACAGCGCCTTGAGATGGTTTCTTCTTGGTGACCCGTATAGACAGCGACTTGTGAGCTTTATAAAAATCTAATGAATTGCTTAGACGCTCTTGTTGCAAAGCCGACCAAGCTAAGCAAAATACAGTCTCCCAATGACGCCATCACGCGCAGAGTCTCTGCCAAGCTCAGGAAAATGCGCTGTACCTACAATTAGACCAAGGACTTTCATCTCATAAGTCGTATGAAGAAATCCCGGCCAATTGGAGAAGCGCGCTAAACATGGAACATTTAGCAGTTGAGCACCGAGCGCTTAGCAGCAACAACAAAGGTCGATCTCTTGTTAGACTTATGAAACTTCGAAGTGACCGCACAGATATACCCATTACCACTCTCATACTCCCTGATAAAAGGGTACGTACGTATGCGGTCGACCTAGGCGATTACGTTAACCATCACTTCTGTGACCCCTTCAGCGTCACAGATTTGATAGTACCAGAGAGCGTACCTAAGTTCACTGACGATCTACTGCACACTATCAACTTTAGCCTGAGAAAAACCACGCGAGCACTGCATTCCCTGAAGATGTTCCATTACCCTGGTCCAGACGGTGTCTCCTCCATACTGCTGAAACTTGGGGGTCCGGACACCACAGTCCTTCTTCTTAATATATTCAACTTGTCAAGGAAGAGCCGCTTTTACCCAAACATTTGGAAGCACCCTACGGCTGTTCCTGGACAAAACGGAGGTAATCGTCAAAATGTAGACAACTACCGTCCTATTAGCCACACACCTAGCGACACCAGGGTCACGAAGATGATAATTCAGGAGGAAATGCTTGCACTCCCATTGCATCGTAACCTCATCAAAAGGTCACAGCACGGGTTTCTACCATCAAATTCCTACCAAACTTGCCAGTGTGAACTTCTGAACAACGTAACGCACTCCAGAGACATGGGGCAGGCACTGGTCCTTGTTTTCTTTGACAAGAAAAAGGCATTTGCCCGAGTCTCACACAAGGGACTACTCACGAAGCTAGCCGCATTTAGCATGCCAGGTAATCTTCACTCTTGTTTTGCATCCTACCTTAGCCATCGAACCCAGTCACTACAACTGAGTAAACTCACTTCAAAGAGGTTTTCTGTAACCAGCAGTGTGTTCCAGGGAAGCGTTCTTGGTCCCATGCTCTCTGCTCTACATAATGACATTTTTCGAGTTTTCAGTCACGGCCCACCATACCTGTTTGCCGATGATGTTTATCACTTCACCGTTAACTAGTCCAGGCCCGTCTGAGCTGTCTCGTCGGCTCTTTGCTTACATCCAGGAGCTTGAGGCATAACACCACTTGTATCTTATTTCCACTGATAACCTTTTTTCCTCAACTAAGATTGTTGAGCGTCTTCACACTATTACCTTAAGCCATTACAACCTAACCAGTTGCTTATTCATCTGCGCCTGATATATATATAAATGCATGCCGCCTGGGATTGGCTGATCCATCACACCTTTCGTCTCCCTGACCTAAGTATGTGGCAATTCCTAAACGCTGTACCAGATTTGGTGTCCTGACTCTCTACTTGCGTCCTCAAATGTTACCTCTACGATTGCTGGGCCGCATAGTCACTTGTTTCTGCCTAATTCAGTCTCGTCTGAACTGTCTACCCTGTCTTCTGACAGCGACTAGATGACTGAGGTATGCGGACTCATGTTTGGCCCTTGCACTGATCCTTTTGTCTTCCCCTGCTTGGATGGCTGTTTCTCCTCACTTTTTACCCTTAAGTCATTGTAAGGCGACGATACGATTTTTGTTTGAGCCACTTGTCCCACTCACACCTCAGCTGGCTTACATGCTGTCAGCTTGATGCGTTCGGCTCTCATTGCCTTACCTGGCTGTGCTGGTTCTTTACATCGCTTGGACCATTATGGCTTAAAAGTCTGGTTTATATATAAATAAATAAATAAATAGTTTATTCTCGAAGTTGTCGAGACCACCAAGCAAGATATGATCAATATTTACGTGCAATATTGTTTCGCATCAAACACGTTGCTATGAGTGTAGTCGGCAGTAAGACGAAGGTTGTACAGTCTGCGGAAATTGTGTAAGTAGTCATGGGGGATAGTCTTCGATGACTGACGAAACGTTAAATTCTGTAGTTCGTAGTGTAAACAGTCAGGGCACTACATGTGTAATGAAAACGACACATAGGCATGGTGTAAATTATTGTTGAAAGTGTCAGGGCAATATTGAGTAAGGATTCTGGTCGACTTGCCAGTAGGTAGTTCTGGGCAGTGACTTTATTCGGTGGCGAGTCACATCCGCCACGTCGCAGTGTTGTTACGCGGACATTTGTGGCTTTTTATAGGGAGGATGCTTGCCAGGAGAAAACCCACCACGTCCTGGAACACTGTCAGAAATTTGTTGGTGCACTAATATACAAATGACAGACCAGGTTGTCGACTGATTTCACACTCAGATATCCGCAGTCAAATGACCTTCAATTTCCTCTGTTATTTGGGCAGGTATCTTGGGCAAGGCCGCCATAATGGCTGAGGCGAATCGAGGATGTGGGCTTAACGAAGAATTCTATTTGTGGGTATCCAGGTAGGCGAAACGTCAGTTTCTTGCGTCTCGATTTTTCAAGAGTATGTATTCTTTTCAGGAGTGTGAAGTTACCGAGTCCAGCTATCATAATTGGACAACGGTCATGGTAATGAGTGCAGTTGCATCCTTTTGTTGTACTGCCATATGCTCCATAGGTCCTTATTGATTGTGCTGTCCCGGACAAAAGCGGATTCTCGGTCCAATCCCAGATCCCCGAGAAGTTCCGATCCTCGGAGGAAAGGGAAGGTGAGAAGCAACCAAGGCCGCAACGAACAGGCGTGGAAAAAGATATTGTTAAACTTTTATGTTATAACATCTAGAGTGAAGCCAAATGGTGTACAATGTGCAGCAATGATGGTGCTAAAAGTGTCTTTTGAATGTTTTTTGGAAGCACTGGCCCTATAAGTTGTTTGCTACTATCTACAAGGAATACAGACCGTTGCGCCATGAAGCACAGATGCAGTATCAGTTTACTAAGCTTTGACTATTGCGTGGAAAGACAGAGAGCAGAGTTCAGGGGCCAGCGGCGTTTGAACGGTGGATCGACGGCTGGTGGCCAGCCTACATCGAAAGAGATGGCAAGTCAGCGGATAGATAGGACTCAAGCGCTGAGTAAAAATTATCGGGTGATCAAGGCAGAAAGACGACACGAGGGTACGAGGAGTATAGTGCTATGGCTTTATGAAATAGGAAAAGCCTATGAGAGCCAACCTATTACAAAGGTAAGTGTCGAAACCTTTGCTGCAAAAACGGACCCAGATTACTAGGTGAATAAGGATTGATCGATAGCAATAAGTTTAAAGATCAGTTAAAGCAAAGCGAACGTCCGGAACAATTGTACATGTAGCGTCGCGCAGAGAGACAAGTCATACTAGGGTACTAAGGAAATGGTGAGAAATGAACACCTAGAAATGTAAAGCTAACGGGCGTCTGTGTCCTGACCAAGGGAGAGGAGGGAAGAACAAAGAGGCTAAGAAACATTACATATAGCCGCTGTCGTCCCTCTTCTCATGACACTCATCTCTGCTATCCAAAAGTTAATTTGGCGGCCTAGTTTCATCTTGCTAGCCTATACGGACTCGTCTGAACGGTCTCCTGCCTTCTGACCCACTCGGACTTCTGAAATCCCAATGACCAACGCTCTGCCGACGTAACGTCCTGCAACCCCCAACTGAAATGCATTGTTGTCCCTGATTAATCCTTATTACTATGTCCCTTTTCTTCGTGTACGTGCCTATTCTGCCGATGCTTCCCTTTATTACTTAGACCTAAATTCTACGGTTCTCACTTTGAGCCGATATTGTAATCACATCTCAATTGTCTCTTTGCTTCTGACTTTTGTGACCTGAATAACCACGGATGGGCAGACTTATCGGTCGGCTCACATAACCCAATGTTTATCGTTGGCTTTTCGACCTCTTCTGAAGAGTATTTTCCTTTTCGCACTCTATTTGCATTAATTTTTCAATTAGACGTAAATCTCTTCGGACCTGGCTCTAATCTATCCTCGGTCGACCAGTCTCATTCTTCTCACTGCTCCCTGACATCCGAGACGTTATCACTCGAGGCTCTACATTCCAAACACTCTGTTCCCCTCATCTCCAGACCTTTCCTTGGCATGCTAAATGGCTCATCATATAGTCTCTTTCGTCCCGAAAGCTTCTTTTCTTATGACACTCACCTTTGCTATCCACAAGTTATTTTGGCGGCCTAGCTTCATCTTGCTGACCTATCCGGACTCGTGTGAACGGTCTCCTGCTTTGTGACCCACCTCAGACTTCTGAGATCTCAATGGCTTAGGCTCTGCCGACGTAACGTACGGTATCCCTCAACTGAAATGCTTTGTTGGCCCTGATTAATCTTTACTGCTATGTACCCCTTCTTTCTGAACATGCGTATTCTGCCGATGCTCTCCTTTAGTACGTATACCTATATTCAACGGCTTGCTGTCCGCTTCCGATTACTGTGACCCTATTGTTCAGGGATAGGCACACTTATCGGTCTACTCCCATAACCCGTAGAACATCACTGGCTTTTCCACCTCTTCTGAATAGAGTATTTTCCTTTTCACACTCTGTTTGCATTAATTTTTCAACTAGACGTAAATCTCTTCGGACCTGGTTCCAATCTATCCTCGGCTGACCAGTCTCATGATTCTGACTGCTCCGAGACGTTATCACTCAAGGCTCTACACTCCAAACACTCTGTTCCCCTCAACTCAAGACCTCTCCTTGACATGCTAACTGGCTCTTCATATAGTGACTTTCGTCTCGAAAGCTTCTTTTCTTATGACACTCCTTAACGCTGACGTAACGTCCTGTAACCCTCAACTGAAATGCATTGTTGGCCCTAATTAAACTTTACTGCTATGTCCCCTTTCTTCCTGAACATGCGTATTCTGCCGATGCTCTCCTTTAATACTTATACCTATATTCAACGGCCTGCTCTCCTTGCTTCCGACTACTGTGACCACATTGATCAGGGATAGGCAGACTTATCGGTCTACTCCCATAACCCGGAGAACATAGTTGGCTTTTCGACCTCTTCTGAAGAACGTAAATCTCTTCGGACTTGGATCTAATCTATCCTCGGTTGACCAGTCTTATTTTCCTCACTGCTCCCTGACATCCAGGACGTTATCACTTGTGGCTCTTCATTCCAAACATTCTGTTCCCTGTATCTCCAGACCTTCCCTTGGCATGCTAACTGGCTTTTCATATAGCCGCTGTCGTCCCTCTTCTCATGACACTCATCTCTGCTATCCACAAGTTAATTTGGCGGCCTAGCTTCATCTTGCTAGCCTATCCGGACTCGTCTGAACGGTCTCCTGCCTTCTGACCCACTCGGACTTCTGAGATCCCAATGACCAACGCTCTGCCGACGTAACGTCCTGCAACCCCCAACTGAAATGCATTGTTGTCCCTGATTAATCCTTATTACTATGTCCCTTTTCTTCGTGTACGTGCCTATTCTGCCGATGCTTCCCTTTATTACTTAGACCTAAATTCTACGGTTTTCACTCTTTGAGCTGATTTTCTAATCTCGCCTCAATGGTCTCCTTGTTTCTGACTGTTGTGACCTGAATAACCAGGGATAGGCAGACTTATCGGTCTACTCCCATAACCCGGAGAACGTCGTTGGCTTTTCGACCTCTTCTGAAGAGTATTTTCCTTTTCGCACTCTATTTGCATTAATTTTTCAATTAGACGTAAATCTCTTCGGACCTGGCTCTAATCTATCCTCGGTCGACCAGTCTCATTCTTCTCACTGCTCCCTGACATCCGAGACGTTATCACTCGAGGCTCTACATTCCAAACACTCTGTTCCCCTCATCTCCAGACCTTTCCTTGGCATGCTAAATGGCTCATCATATAGTCTCTTTCGTCCCGAAAGCTTCTTTTCTTATGACACTCACCTCTGCTATCCACAAGTTAATTTGGCGGCCTAGCTTCATCTTGCTGACCTATCCGGACTCGTCTGAACGGTCTCCTGCTTTGTGACCCACCTCAGACTTCTGAGATCTCAATGGCTTAGGCTCTGCCGACGTAACGTACTGTATCCCTCAACTGAAATGCATTGTTGGCCCTGATTAATCCTTATTACTATGTCCCCTTTCTTCGTGTACGTGCCTATTCTGCCGATGCTTTCCTTTATTACTTAGACCTAAATTCTACGGTTTTTACTCTTTGAGCTGATTTTCTAATCTCGTCTCAATAGTTTCTTTGTTTTTGACTATTGTGACCCGAATGTCCAGGGATGGCAGACTTATCAGTCTGCTTTTCCGTCTCAGTGGTCTCTTTGCTTTTGACTGCTGTGACCCGATTGATCAGCGATAGGCGGAATGGTCTCCTTTTTTCTGACCTCTCTCGGGCTTCTGCGATCTCACTGTTCTTGTCACTGCCGACGCAACGCTTTGTTACCCTCACCTCAAGAACGTTGCTGGTCGTGACTAATCGCAATCATCATGTCCTCTCTCATCCTTAACGTGTCCATTTCTGCCGATTCGATCCGACAAAATGCATAGCTTACTATTACGCCTTTCTCCTTATGAGTCGACTTTCTAGTCTGGTCTGAACGACCCACCTTCCGACTTCTGTGACCCTAATGATCAGGGGTCGGCAGACCAAATGGTCTGTTCATACCACGTCGGGAATATCGCTGACTTCTCCACTCATCAATGAAAACTTTTCCTTTTCTCATTTTGTGTGCATTCCTGTTTCCACCGGTCAGGCAACTCTCCGGATCTGGCACTACTCTAGCGGCGTCCGACCAGCCTCCTGCTTTCTGACTACTTCCTTACATTCCAAACATTAACGATCTAGGCTCTGTTGTCCTGGTGCTCTGTCCCCCTTATCCTGAGACCGTTCCTCGGCATGCAACCGCCTTTTCATATAGTCACTTGCTTCCCAAACTGCTTTCTGATGACACTCATTACTTATTCCCACCTTACTTTGGAGGCCTAGCTTCAGCCTGCTGACTTACCCGGGTTTGACTGTACGCTCTCCTGTCTTCTGACATCGCTCGGACTTCTGTGATCTATGATCTAGACTCTGCCGACGAAAGTCTGTTACCCTCACCGCAAGACCACCGCTGGTCATGATTGAACCTTATTATCATGTCCCCTTTTTTCCTTAACATGTCCATTTCTGTTGATGCTCTCTGTCAGCACTTAGACTTTACTAATACGACTTTCACCCTACGAGCTGACATTCTGGGCTCGTCTCAACGATCTCGTACCTTCCGACTTCCGTGACCCTAATGAACAGAAACCGTAAGCTCCAACGGTCTGCGCACAGCACCTGGAGCATATCGTTGGCTTTCTTTTTCTTTCTCTTCTCACCCATAGAGCCTTTTTTACACTCTAGCCTGACTTATCTGGTTCTGGCTGCACGGCCTCCTGCCTTCTGACCTCTCTCGAACTTATGAGTTCTAAATGATCTAGTCTCTGCAGGCGCAATGCTCTGTCTCCCCCGCCTCCAGAGCACTGCTGCTCATGATTCATCACTAGTATATCCGCTTTTATCTTTAACACTTCTATCCTGTTGACGCTCTGTTAACTTTCTGACATTTATAATACGGCTTTCTCTCCATGAGCCGATGTCCTCCTCTCATCTCCATGGTCTCCTGCTTTCCGAATATTGAGCCCATACTTTTGAACCATCGACTGGTCCAAAGGTCCGTTCGCAACACCTCGAGATTTTTGTAGGCTCTTCCACTTCCCCTTAAGTGTCTCCTTCACGATTACATTCTTTCATTTTCGCACTCTGACTGCCTTCCTTTATCCAATGGACGGATAACACTGCGGGCCTGGCTCCACTCTAGCCTGGTCTGACCAGTCTCCTATTTTCTGACTGTTTCCAGAAATCAGAGACGCACGTGTTCTAGGCTGTGCAGTCACAACACACCCTGTCCCTCAGCCTGAGAGCTTCGTTTGATATGCTAACGGGCTTTTTATATAGCCTCTGTGGTCCCGCAAATTTACTTTCTCGCGACATTCACTACTGTTATCCCCACTTTAATCTGACTGCCTAGCTACATCTTGCTGACTTATCCAGTCTCATCTAAACGCTCTTTTGCTTTCTGACCCCTCCCCAAACACTCCTGCTTCATCTCTTAATCTTTCATTCTTTACTGATCCGTGTTCCGCTCGATTCTCGTCGTATTTCGCCACTTATGATATACGTGTATATGCGATATTTAAATAACAATTACATGCATAGTGGTACAATAGTTCAGGCATCGCCGCAATTGATTGACTGCATTCCAGATGCATTCCTTTCTTCTGTTTGTGTGGCTGTCTCTGTTCGTTTCCTTTTTCTCCCGAGTCTGTCACAGGTACGGCGACACGCACCCAAGGAATTGTCCTCCGTTTCGACAACAATACAAGACACACAGTTCCTCTACCTGGACATGAGCGGAAAATTATCAACTTTTTTACAACTTACTAACTGGACAAATCAATCAATTCTTCCGCGGCATGAACCACTGAGTCCAATTTACCTAACAATACCTATTCCACATATCTCTTGACTGGAGGACTTTCGACTACGGAAGGCACATTCTCCTGCCAAGACAAAGCTTGAACAATCGGTCATTCTAAGCTCTTCAATCCGCTTTGACCGCTCAAATGGCCGTGGTTACCACAATCTCTAATCAATTTCACTACATACCCCGGGGGATCTGCGATTCTTTCTTCGGAACCTATCCTGTCCTCCAAGACTTCAACATATTTCAACGTATATCCTTCGAGGCTTCACGTGGTTCTGCAGATGATCAACACATCAAATCCAGAAAGAATGCTTAGTTCCTGACCTACCGATCTGGAACAGGAGAGGACCCAGGCACGCAATGGCCGCTCGCATAGCGCATCAGTCAGCAGAAAAATGGGACGCAACTTGACTGCGAATAACGGAGCAAAAGAACGTTCAACAAGAAACATAGCCAGTTACAACTTGCCATTCAATGGATTGGCGGCAGTGTTTCAGGACGTGGTGGGTTTTCGCCTGGCAAGCGTTCTCCCTATAAAAAGCCACAAATGTCCGTTTAACAACACTGCAACGTGGCGAATGTGACTCGCCACCGAATAAAGTCACAGCCCATAACTTCACACTGGCAGCTCAATTAGAATCATCATACTGGATAGCTTGCTCTTCAATTATCTTCCAATGGATCACTCAGGATTCTTTATCTATTATTACTCGAGGTATGACTGCGATATATGGCAGAGCGATTATGTCCAAACAAATCGTTCTTTCGCATGTTCACCATCGCACAGTTCCAAGCATGGACATATGAACAATTTTCTACTGTCACTACAGTTCCCATAAAATGTCTGTACAGCTGTACATACCTGATCATGCCTCAACTGGCGTGCCTCGCATAGTCGAGAATAAATATTTATTTATTTATTTATTTACTTGACGGAAGGGCAGGGAATAGCCTAAATGCAAGCGTAGAGTAAGGTTGCTTGGCGTATCAGAGCAGTGAGGTCTAACCGCAGCAGCTTGGGTGCTAAGATAATTGTACCAAGCTGGATAGTGCCAGCGCATGCTAGTCCGAGAGTTGTATGATTGCATATCATATTCATATGCATGCCGCCTGGGATTGGCTCAGTAACGGCTGATCCAACACACCTTTCATTTCCCTGACCTCAGCAGGTGGCAGTTCCTAAATTTCGTCTCAGATTTTTGTCCTGAATCTCTGCTTGTGCCCGCAAATGTTGCCTCCACGTTTGCTGGGTCGCATAGTCTTTGCTTTCTGCCTAATTCAGTTTCGTCTGAGCTCTCGCGCCTATTTTCTGACAGCTACTAGGTGACTGAGTTATTCTGACTCTGGTATAGCACTGCTGTGTCCTCAGTCTATGTTTGCGTTCTCAAAGGTTATCCCCACGTCTGCTGGGCCGCCTAGTCTCTGTTCTATGCCTAGTCTAGTCCCATCAGCGCTGTCTCGCTTGTTTTCTTACATCTGCTAGACAACTGAGGTATACTGCCTCACCACTGGCCCTCCCGCTGCCCCTTTTATCTTCCCCTGCTTTGGTTGTTGTTCCTCCTCACCTTTTTAACCCTAAAGCCATTTTAATGCGATGATTTGCTTATTTATTTGGGCTACGTGTCCAGTTCGTGCCGCAGCTGGCTTGCTTGTTGTCAGCCAGATGCTTACGTCCCGGACTGCCTCACCTGTCTTTGCTGTTTCCTTACCTCGCTTAGACCACTGCTGCTTGACAGCCCGGTTTACAGCAGATTCACTTGTGGTATTTATTCTAACCACGGCCACGGCTATTTCACCCAACCTTACCAAGCCTTATCATCGTCTTAAGTTATCAACAGGAACTTACCAAGCATCCCATACGACCTCTTCTTCTGCGATCGAATAAACATACAAAGCCAAAAGTGGATCAAATTAATTATCCAACACACTCAATCCCATCCTAGTCTAATATCAATGGACCATTTGACCTGCGTGTCCTTATCCAGAGAATTGGATCAGCCAAGGCCTGTCTACAAAATGCCTGCAAAACAAGTATAACCACAATATACCTGTATTCCTCCAGGACTAACTAACCCTTGGTCCCGCCTGTCAAGCGTACAATCGCTCACTTATGACTTGTCAGCAATCGCAGGCTCCTTCTTCGACAACAAATCATGACTTCCCCGTTACCCCTACTGGGTGGTTCGGGTCTACCCTGTTCCAGCAAATGTTTAGCGACAGTGCTCCAGGACGTGGTGGGTTTTCGCTCGGCAAGCATTCTCCACATAAGAATTAAGTGATACCTGTTTAACAGCACTGCGACGAGGCGGATGTGACTCGCTTATAACCAAACGCACGGCCACCTGAATACCCAACCAAACCAAAACACTCCCACGGAAGTCTCTTAATCTTTCTCATATTATCCACACGATCAATCATGACTTTATTGGAACATATTCAACCCGGAATAACAGTTAAACACATACACTTCTACATGCATGTATGTATGTTCAGCTCCAATGTGCATGGCTACGTTGCACCATGTTTTATACATTCCCCGGCAATTTTACATCCGCGTCAGCTAGAAGTGGGGAACACCTCAGTAACGTACCGCAATACATAAAAGAAGGAAAATAAATACCACAGTTGAAGGTCAGATGAGCTACCAGCAACGAATGGGCATCGTTTCGGTAAGCTTACAGCCGGCTACTAGGCAAAAAGAAAAATTATTATGCTTTACACTATGAAATGAGATCATAGGTCGAGAGGGCGGCAAAAAGGGATGAGAAGGACAAAGAAACTCACAGCAAAAACGCCAATGAGGTCAGCTCCTTGCCTCGTCAGCAAGTGTATCCAGCCAAACGTGTTCACCGCATTTTGGACCCCAACCAGGGAGCCGAGACGCTCTAACTGACGCCATATCAGAAGTGAGGGCCTTCATTCCACTCGACCAAGTTTCCGTTTGGCCGCCCCTCCTCTACTTCCACCCACATCCCCGGTGAGCAAACAACGCACGTCGTGGAATACGGTGGGCCGGCGTGCGCAACACGTGGCACAGCCATCGGAGCCTGGTGCGGGAAGTAACGGTGATGAGCGATTCAGATCATTTTCCTGGGCCGTAAACAATGCGTCGAACACGCTCATTACTCACGTGGCGTTCCCATCATAGGTGAGCCAGACTGCGAAGGCACCGATGGTCGAACGTAGCTAGCCTCTTCAAGTCCGCCGACCTTAGGGGCCAGGTTTCGCAACCGTACAGTGAGGTCGAACGTACCGCTGCATTGTACACTCTACCCTTTAGGGCGAGAGTGATGTCGCGCCGCCGCCATAGGTGGTGATGGTTAGCAAAAGCATTCCGAGCTTGTGCTATACGGTTCGTGAGCTGGCCGTTGATCCCAAGGGCGCTGGTTTATCTTCCCAGGTAGCCGAATTTCCGAACGACTTCTAGCTTATCCCCACCAAGGTTCAGCGCAGGAGGCGATCCATGCCAAACTTGGAGGAACGCTTTGCATTTCGATGGTGCAAAGCAGGCCCGCAGCGGCTGACAGTCAGTGCTAATCTGTTCAGCGCCACTTGGCACGTTTGGGAGCTGTCACAGATGAGGGCAATGTCCTCTGCATACTCTCAGTCAAGAAGCTGTTCTCCTGGGAGTAGCTCCACAACTTCCAAGCCACGTCCTGTAATTGCAACCTCCATGAATTCGTCAATAGCGAAGTAGAAGATGAAGGATGACAGCGGGCATCCCTGTCTTACACCGCTGGAGATATTAAATGGTGGCGAGAGCTTGCCGTAAGCCCTCACTCTGCCCGTGCTACGCAAATATAATGCTCGGATAATATTTACAAATTTCTCGGGCAAACCTTTCCTGAGTAAACAATTTCAAAGGGGACATCGAGCAACCGAATCCAAAGCACCTTTTCTGTCAGGGAACACGACGACGGTGGGCAGCCAATATGTGTGACTGTGAAAATGTGGTCGATGCAGCCACGACCCCGACGAAACCCGGCTTGCACCTCAAGAAGCTGGCTTTCACAATCGCCAGTCAGTCTGTGAAGAATTATGGAGGCGAGGAATTTGGTGGTAATGGAGACCAGACTGCTTCCTCTATGGTTGCCACATTCCAAACGCGAGCCTCCTTTGAAGATGGGAATAATAACGGAGCGGTTCCAGGCGGTTGCGACAATCTCCTGCTCCCACAGTTTCACTAGTAATTCATGTAAAGCATCAAAATGCTCAGAGCCGCTGAAGTTGCAGAAGGCTGGAGGAAGATCATCTGGTCCCGCGGCTTTGATTAACTTCAACAGGCTGATCTCACGTTTGACTTCTGAGAAAGAGGGTGGATTCAAAGGAACAGCCCACGGAGCAGGGCGATCAGTGGCCGAAGAGGAATCGAACAATTCTAGCTGATTAAACTGCTTTTCAATGTGCTGAACCCGAATCTCCAAATGTTTTGACAAATTGTGAATAGGCTGTCCACTCTCGTCACGTGTAGTTTCACTAACCCCAGGTCTACTGCTGCCCGGTTCCCGTTTCAGCCGGAATAACACGATGGTTACCAAGGGTGGCGGCCACTTCTGTCCCTGACGTACGATGAGACCACCAAGATTCACGGTCTCTCTTCATGCTAGCACGGAATCTGGCACGGAGCTCTTTGCGAGTTCCATCTTGTTCGCTTCCAACCGGGATATGCCGGCAAGCCTCGAAAAGTTCCAGGGACTTTGAAGAGACCCAATGTATATGTTGGCTATTAGACATAACACCTGAGGATTTACCTGCTGCTGCCAAGATCTGGCGAACTTGTGACCAGTGACCATCAATTGTCTCCAGTGAGCGCTTACTAAATTCGCGTATCAGCGTATTTCGATACGCATTCAGTACCGTTGGCTTAGTTAGTTGGCTGGTGTCAATGCGCTCACAGCGTCGTCGTGGGCGTCCGCCAAAACGCACCTGCGGGTCAGCACCTACAAGTGCATGATCGGTGTCCACACATGTGCCCCAAATCGAGCGACAGTTCTGGATGCAGCCTCTCTAATGTGATCGATCTGTGTCCAAGGCTGGTTCAAAGCTGGTGGGCGCCAAGTCACCCTCCGGGGGATGCTGTGTCGGAAGTTAGTGCTCGCAAGAAATAAGCGGGCATATTCACACAAATGAAGTAACCGCTCACCGTTATTATTACGGGAGCCTACACCGTGCTGCCCGCCCAGACGCATTTCATCAGTGGATAACATTTCAACTTGCGCTTTCAGATCCCCGCCAGCACAACATTTTCCATGCTTCTTCTGCGGTGAATGAGCTGGGTCAGTTTTCGGTAGAAGTCGTTCTTTACCGAATCATCGCTACAGTTTGTGGGCGCATAGGCAGTGATGTTGAATAGACGCCTATTAGTCCCGCGCGACTTTGAAGCTTTAAACGAGCCAGCCAATCGGACCGCACACATCCGGCTACTGATTGGAATGCATCAACCAGCGCAACTTGATCCCGGGGGCTCAGGGCAATACCAACACCAGCTTGGCCGGTGCTCGAAGCTGCATCGTCACCGGATAGACGCAATGAGAAACTACTGTTTGCGCCAGCTGAACAGGATCGCAAAGTGAGCACAGAGATCGCGTCTTGCAGCCGACCTCTGTGCAGCAGATATCGATCGAAAGAGTCTCCATTGTTCGGGCGTGCTGTCTGTTGACCGATCTGTAGTAATGTGCGTACATCGAGGCATGCTAATCTGAAGGAGGATCGAGGGCTCCAAATAGAAGCTGGTGAACTGGAATGGACCGCTTGGTTGGAAATGGGCTTGTCGACAGGAGAGGAGGGACGCTCCGCGTTAGCATTGAGTTGAACTTAGAAGATAAATGCCTAGCAAAGCATGTTGGGGGAGGGCCAAGAATCAGTGGTTGAAAACAGGGAGATATAAGTGAAGTTGGAACGGGACGGTAAGAGTGAAAAAGCGCAAGAGGCGGAATAAGAGAACGGGAAGGCTTGAGCAGTAGCATCCAAACCCCTATCCACCCTGCTCGATGCAGCAGATAGGGCACCGTTGATTATCCTCTGCAGTGGCCAGAGCATCAAGAAATTGTTCGACGAAGGATTCACAGTAATGCGTGGGCAGGATACGGTCAGGTTACTCATGTCTAGACAGCAGAACGATTAGGGTTCTATCCCCGGCATTTAGTTGTACCTTTAACAGGATCACGCCTATATTGCCGTGACTCGCACTGCACAAGAATAAAGAATTTATTTATTTATTTATTAGGTAGTGGTTGAAACCGGTCAAATATGCAAACGTCGTAGATTCGAATGATGGGCCGTGCAGTTGATTAAACCCTTGATAACAAAGACTGGCTTCTTCGGTTCAATGTCTCCCCCACCTTCGCCGGTCCGAATAGTCTTTTCATCCTGCTTAATCTAATTACGTCTGAGAACCCTTGCTGGAGTTCGGACAGCAGCTAGGCGGCCGAGGGATACTGACTGATGTTTAGCACTTCCATTGAACCATCGACAGATCCAGTTTTCTGTTCACAACACCTCGAGACCTTTGTACGCTGGCTAGCCGAACAACCTCCTCGTGGTGCCAGCTGGGTGGTTCGGGTTTGACCCGTTCCAGCAAATAGTTCGGCGGCAGCGTTCCAGGACGTGGTGAGTTTTCGCCTGGCAAGCGTTCTCCCTATAAAATTTCACAAATGTCTGCTTAACAACACTGTGACGTGGCGGTCGTGACTCGCCACAAAATAAAGTCACTGCCCCGTGGGTATCCGAATAATCCTTTCCAACGCACGGACATCCATCTTCTACTCGAGCATTGCCGACGATATGAGTCAAAGTTAGAGCAGCACAGTTACAAACAGGAACCTCACAGTGACACACCCACACACACAGTTACATAGTTACATACCCCCTACATAAACATACACTGGTACGGCCAACATAACGTATTCTTGCACATTCTAGACCACGCTTTGTTGTCATAATGATCATGCCTGTAAAGGCGTGCCTCGCCTTGTCGAGAATAAAAACTTCATTTTTTTAATAGACACTTTTCCTTCCAGACCTCATTATTTCTTTTTCGCGCCCAATTTACATCCCTTTTTTAATTGGACGGAGAACTTTTCTGGTTTGGCTCTAATCTATCCTCTTCTGCCCAGTCTCCTTTCTGTTTGCTTCCAGACATCCCAGACATAAAGGGTGTACGTTTTGTAGTCCCAACACACTGTGCCCCTCATCCTTTGTGCTTTGCTCGCCATATTATCCAACTAATCAGACGCAACGCTCTGCCACCCTTACCTTAGTTACCTCACTGGGCATTATTCATCCTCCTTTTCATTAACAAGGATGAATCACCACCTAAAGAACGTCGGCGGCTTTTCCACTTCTTCTCAATGAAAGCTGTTTACCGACCCTTTTCTTTTCTTTCTGTGCTTTTTGTTGCATTACTTCTTCTTTGGACGCTAACTTACATGTGCTTGTCCTCCCTGACTTCGCTCTCTTCCACTTACGCCTAGACTCTTGCTGCTTTTATTTTCCTCTTATGCATGATCTTCTCTGTCATTGCGCTCCATTTTTCTTCCCACGGTTTACACTCATTGCGCCGAACAAAGTTATCCTCGTTTGTATGGTCTCGTCCACTCCGACCTCGCTCCTGCTTACTGGCGGCACTCGGACCATCGCTAAGAGTTTCTTGACCACTACTTCCATTAGTATGCTCACCTTACCTCTCTTCCTATGCCCCTGCTCTTTACCTTATGTTCGCATTTGCCTATTAGTCTGACCGTACGTGGCATAACGACTCCCAATGCATGGCAGTTTTGGCCCTCTGTGACAATTTTCTCTAGATTCTGACAGCTTTTGGACTATGGAATTATGAGCGCTTTAGCGTCATTACTCTCACGGATTACTCGTCGCTCTGTCGTCCGCATTCAACCGCTCCTAGCCGCTTCTTTGAATTTCCTCTTCCACCTGGATCCTTGCTATACGTACTGTTGATCCCGCATTCGGTCTCAACCTAGTTGTCCCTAGTTTCACCTAAGATGCCTTTCGCGGTTGGACCGCTGTCATCGTCATCGGTTAACCTATTTCTCTCCGACAATCGTAGTATCCGCTCAAATTTTGTAAACGCGCATTGTTATATGGGTCTGTTGACCTTGCGCTTGAAGAACCATCTTCTCACCTATTAGTTGTAGCCTGAGGCACAACAGCGAGGTGACGTAAAGAACGCGCTTGCAAAGCGTGTGTACTAAACGAAAGTACATAAGTTTTAATGTATCATAGGTACCGTTGCGCCCCCCAGTCTTTCGATGGCGCTTCTTGATTCATTACTGTCTGTCTGTTTGGCTGTCTCTTGTCCGTTGCCCGTTAGTTCCCGAGCTTTTCACAGTTACATCCGCCAAAACAAGAAGGTTTATCCACTGGGACTGGCTGACCCATCCCCAATAGCCGGCTGGCTTAGACACTTGATCTTTCTCCGAGAAATGAAGTACCCACACATCGTTCCAAATGTAGCGCTTACCGCAATTCTGGAGACGCTAACTTCACGGGGTCTAAAAACCTGGGTTTAGCTCGCCTCGTACTCACAGTATAGCAAGTTACTCACCCGGAATAACACATTTGTATTGATCCCCTGTTCCACAACCGAACGCAAACAATTCCGGCGTGAGTACCTTTACTGCCTCAAACATTACCATTCTCTATCCACCTGGAGCTTTGCCGATGTCCTTTCACAAACAGCGTTGCGCCCGTATAAGTGGCTTTTCCGATGGCCTTTCATGGAGTTTTCACTTGGCCATGGAGACGATTACACTTACATTTGAAGGAATTCCAATTCCATTTTGCGGAGTAAGAAACCCGTAACGATATCGCATTGGACAAATGAATGGCATTTTCGCCTGTTATGGACATATTCAGCTACAAGGAACAACTGCACTCACCATCCCCATGACAAGTCCAGCATGGATAGCTGGACACGGTTTGCGAGCCCGAGAAGCATACAACAGTAAAAGCCGGCTTCTATTAACAATGTGTTTACTCACCTGCATCATTTATCATTCGACTCTGTGACGCTTTTGCATCATTGACCGGTTTCAACGACTACTGCCGGATCATTACGAAACCAGTCGGCCAACTAAGGAAAAACATTGTCCGTCAAACGGCTGCGAATACTGGAGTACAAAATCGGTCTATACGATGCATAGCCGGCTAGAACTACTGTTCAACGGAAGCTACGGCAGTGTTCCAGGACGTGATGTGTTTTCGCCTGACAAGCATTCACTCCATAAAAGCCACAAACGTCTGCTTAACAACACTGCAACGTGGCGGATGTGACTCGCCACTAAATGAAGTCACAGGTAAACATTTCACACTGACGCAGTCCTCAGCCTTCTACATTCAACCTGTGCAACTGCTTTTACTATGAAGAATGCTTTCCTAGGGCACAGGTCAACCTGACTTCGTAATGGCCATTGATTGCACCAAAAGCTTGTTTGGGCTCCTGTGCACATGGATCACTACATGGTGAAATTACGCCCAACTTGTATCCTGACGCAACAATTATGGCAGACTTTTACGCGAACCAGCGCCATCATGTTCCTTGATCTGACTATTACCTGACAAAATGTTCACACATATGGACTACATCTTTTCGTTTATACCCTTCATTGAAACCAAATGTTTTGATATTCCAAAGAAGCTATGCTTGTGTGTATATTTGATCGCGCCTTTACAGGTGTGTCTCGTTTTACAAAGAATATCCCAATTTTTTGCTTTGATTGTCGCTCTTTCTCACATCTCTTCTAAAGGCTATTTAATCCGATGATACGCTCGTTTGACTGAGCCACTTTTCTCACTCTTCTTTCATCTGGCCTCCTTGTTGCCTCTCTGATGCGTACGTCTCGCTGCGCCTAACCTTTATTTGATGTTTCCCTACCTCGCTTATATCACTGAGTCTTAAAAGCCTGGTTTGCAGCAGACTCAACAGTGCTGTTTATTCAACCTTAACCAGGCTATGCTGTTTCACACTAGCTTTCCAAGGGCTACCATCCCGTACCAATGCTGACATGTATGACTATTCTGCTCTTGATCTCCCTCAATTGGACGCTCTAAAACTATGAGTACGACCCTTGGATTAGCGCAGTAGCACCGGATTCATCACACCTTCCTTCTCCTTTACCGCCGCATGTAGTTGTTCCCAAAGTTCGTATCAGACTTTTTGTCCTGATTCTCTGCTTGCGTATTCAAATGTCATCACTAAATCTGCAGGTCCGTATAGTCTCTTCTTGCCGCGTAATCCAGTCCCGTCTGAGCTGTCTCATCTGGTTTCTGCCGGCTGCTAGGCGACTGAGGTATATTGACTCGTGTATGACACTTCTACTCATCTTCCTTGTTCCTTCGCCGTTATTGTTGCTCTTCCTCACTGTTTCTGCTGAAGCCATTTCAATCCGATGATACGCTTATTTGGTTGAGCCACTCAGCGCACCCTCAATCCACGTGGCTTTCTTCTGTCTGCTGACGTCTTCGTCTCCAGTTGCCTTACACGCCGTTGCTGTTTCCTTAAGTTGCTTAGACCTTTGAGGCTTAAAAGCCTGGTTTACAGCCACTTCACCTGTAATATTACTTTTTGCAATCTTAACCAGGCTCATTCTCTTATACACTACCTTTACTAGCTCCATCGTCGTCCGCCATTGCTAACATATCTGAGTACTCTGTCCTTAATCCCGCCTTCCCCTGATCTTATGAATCTATGCATGCTGCCCTGAATTAGCTCAGTAACACCTGATGCATAACACCTTTCTACCCCCTACCTTTGTATGTAGTTTTCCTAACTTTGGTTCAGGCATTTTGCACTGAACATCTGCTTGCATCTTTACTGTCTTCCTTACTTTTGCTGGTCCGACTAGTCTCTTCTTTCTACACAATCCACTCTCTTCGGAGCTATCTCGCCTACCTTCTGACAGCGGCTAGAGGATTATGGTATACTAACCCATAGTTGCCACTTCCACCGATCCTTTCATCTTCCTCTGCTTTGATTATTATTCATACACAATTTTTCCCAAAGCCTTTTCATTGCGTTAATACGTTTCTTTGATTAAGCCAGTTATCCTACTCTCGCCTACATTGGTTTGCCTGTTGTCCACCTGAGGCGTTTGTCTCGCTTTGCCTGACTTGTATTTGATGTTTCCTTAACTCTCGTAGAGCACTGAGGCTTACAATCCTTGGTTACAGCAGCCTAACTGTGGAAAGTTTGCTTTTTCGTTCTACTTTCGTTTGTTATCGTCTTCCTTTTGTCTTCACTCAACGTCTCATTTCTGCTTCTAGTTATTAAGCCACCTTCGCCCGCATAGCTGCATTAGCTGGTCGCAGAAAGCAATGTGCCAAATAATTTTAACCTCTCAAGTGTATCATTTTCAACATGTGGTACCATATAAGACATTTTCCATCACACCGCGTGAGGTCACAGGTTTCCTTGGTGGTAGCTGTTGCTCTCCATTTTTGCTTTTATTTTCTCTTTCCCGAGGTCCGAAGCTATCAACCAAACTTACCAATGATCCAACCTGGTCTGTGGGGCTGCGATTGAATGAACCTACAAAGATAAAAGTGGATCAAATCCGGCCTCCAAGACCCTCACTCGCTTTCTGCTCTACTTAAACTGGCCAATTCGATCTGGGTGACCTTATTCAGAGAGTTGGATCAGCCACGTTTTGAATGCAAAATAGCATTCAAAACCATTGATCAACACAACTTACGTGATTCATATCATACGGCCTACCTGAGGACCAGCTTTTCCAGCGTCAAACAACTCTCTCATGGCCTGTCAGCAACCTCAGACTGCTTAATGGACAACAGAAATATGACTTCCCCATGGTACCAAATGTTTAACGACAGTGCTCCAGGACCTGGTGCGCATGCGCCTGGAAGCGTTTTCCCCATAAAACTCACGTATGTCAATTTAAGAGCACTGCGGCGAGGCGGATATGATGCGCCTCAAACTAAAGTCAGGCCCCCTGATTACCAACCAACCACACACTCACCATGGACGTCACCCAACTCTTCTCCCACTATCCACGTGATCAATCGCAGTTGCAGTGGCATATATGCAAACGCGTACAACAGATAGACGCGCACTCCCACATAAATGTGTGAAAGCACAGGTCCAAATTTCATGGCTAACTTGCACAATCTTTTAGGCCTTCCCGATAGTAAATTGTAATCTAAACCTGATCCTGCCTACGTAAGGGTGTCTCGCATTACATAAGCATAAAGCATTTATTTATTTATTCAGGATACGCGTTCCTGACCGATTCGGGGCTTATCACGTAGGTGGTTTATTGCTCAAAAATATCACTTCAGTTATACCTTAGTATAATTATGTCACCAGATTTACGATCCACTTAGAACCCCGTGAAGCGTATTGCTGCTGCATACAGGTTGTTTCACAGCAAATAAACCCGGAGCACTTTATACTGCTATGTGCGCATGTGCGCCCCATTCCAGGATACGGCATTACTACTGTCTAACAACTTATCCAATTTGGGCGTGACGTGATTTAAAACCATTCAACGGCGTAAATCGTATTCCGTCCCTAATTTACTTGCTTTGCATCATCCACTTCGGCTTCGACGTGTGAATCTGTTTTCTCTGAATTACCGACGTCGTCGCCGAGGAAGTTTGATTTTTACCCATCGGATCCTCAGGGGAGTGCTAAGAATGGGTTTCCAGACTTCTTTCCCCTAAAGTTGGGAGATCAGTTAGAGCCCACCGATGGAAGTGTTTCAAACCAAGAAGGTTCAAAATGCGGTCCATTCCTGCTCTACCTACTCACGTTGTAACTGACGGGAACAGGTTATCTGGACCGTCGCTAATGCGCGGAAGTAGGTTGTTGCAACCGACTACTTCATTCCCACCAGTTGAGAACGTCGGAATTGTGTTGCTTCAACTGCGAGTGCAACAGCCATCCTTAGAGGTTCCGTCGTGGAATGACTCGAGCATCTCTGCAAGGAACGGAAAACGAGGGAATGGAAAACGCAGCTTCCTGCGGCTTTCTACTTCCAAATGAACCCCTAACCCATGAACTGTAGAACCAATTAGTAAGGGATTGTGTCCATGTATACTAGAAACAATAATGAATCTGACGTACTTGAGGACATTTACTAGTACACCAGCAACACTGCATCCACATTCGGTACTCCTATAACTCACGCACCCACCGGTCCCAGAGCCTTAGCTCTGGACGCCAGATGTACCGCCATAAACATGGGAAGTTTTCTTGGTCAACTTGCGAATTGCTCTAGGGCAGCCCGATGGCACAGTACACTCATCGTTGTTCTACACATGGTTCGATAACCAGTTTACATATTTTATGTTGTCCGCGCGTGACAACAGAAGCAAACAAACTGGTGCGTATTTTCTGGACACTAGCAACGCGTTCGGTTGAGTAAACGGCATGTGGGCGCATATAGATCTGCCCATAGCAGAAAGACAGCATTCCAACGTGTTGCCATGCTCAAGAAAACATACACATGTGGCTTCGTCTCGGTTGTCAAGTAGGGAGGGCAAAGTATGCAAAAGCACCTGGTTTTAAACTTCTATAAGCGTACTGAAAGGTTCAAGTTCAGGTAGGACTGCAACAGTAGGAATAATTCCAATGGATGTTCTTCCCCGTGGTGCATAGCATTGCCTAGGTAATATTCGGCCGCAAAAGTTGGAATTTAGAAGAGTCAGGTCAGCAGTAATGAAACGCACCGCGAGCAACTAAGTAACATCCACGGCCTGCAATGGCAGTCGCCGCCGCACCGGTCACGTGAATTAATACACAGGAGTAGGAAGAAGAACGTTAAGAACCGAAAGTACTAGCTTTAATAAGGCAATAAGGCGAAGCAGACAAGCTGTGAAGGGGAAGGTTAAAAACTGAAGACCAAGAAAGTCAAGTTCGTGTTCGCTCTTTCACTGTTGATCCCAATACAGCTATCAGGCAGTGCATTCCAAGAATCCACTACTCGGTGTGCTAAACAAAAGTTCGTCCGGACTTCATCTGATCGTGGTATGTGTAGCGTCATCGAATGACCACGGCAAGATGGAGTCCAAGTCACTTGGAAAAGCCGATAGAAACCGAGCCCGGTTTTCCTGTAAGTATGCTATTGCTCAAGATCAGGTTGCCCCTATGTCGACCAAAATGCATTGAGAACCTTCCTACGACAGGTGTCTTTCTGGGTAAGAAACTTTCCACGGTGCATGCACCATTTCGGTTCCAACTAGTAACACCCACTCCAATGACTTCCTGTCCTTGACTAAGCGAGGTGGACACGACTGGATACAGTAGTCCAAGTGTGGCCTGACATAGGCTAAGAAAGACCTCATAAATATATCGCTAGTGATGGTCCAGAGTGCTCAGCTGATCATCCACAACCTAAGGAAACCCCAGCACATAGCTTTTCTCCAGTGCACTCGATTTCAATTCGGTAGACAACCTGTCCCAAGTCTACCACTTGGGAAACATGCGGTAGTTCATCCTCGGCAAGCGTTAACGAGTTAAGTGGCCATTAGGCCTTACTCGTAAAATGGAACACTGCGTGATTTATGGGTAAATGACACAGAGCAGCCTAGCCCCGAAGTTTATCTCGGGCCCATTGCAGAGTCCGGGGTCTACCGAGGTCGGACACTATGTGCCAAAACATTAGGTCGTCTGCAAACATGAGAAACGGTAGCCGCAACAGTTCGTGCGGCTTACTGATATACAAAGAACATAACAATGGGCCAAGCAACGAACACTGAGGATCCCCGCTGAGGACTGCCTGTCGTAAAGATAGCCTAAACACCAGACGAACACACCTCTCCCTAGCAGCAATGTAGTGATCCATTGTAGTGCACGCCCTGATATACCATAGTTCAGATGCTTCAAGGAGAGGTGTGAAAGTGGTACAGTGTCGAAGGTTTTGAAGTAGCATGACCGGTCCCAAGTAACTGTTCTACTTTCGTGTGAAACCAGAAAATTAAGCATGCGATAGTGATCCTTGAGAAAACTGTGTTGAATTGAATTGCACAGACCAAACACCCCCAGACGGTTTTTAATCACATCTCTAACCAACTGCTCCAATAACTTGCCCAAACGCTTGGCATACTTACCGGTCTATAATTCGCAAGGAGATGCATGTCACCATTGTTAAAATTCGTGCAGATGATAACATCACTCCAGTCCCTGGGTGAGGAGCAGCTGCGAAGCGATAACTAAAACAAACGTATAGTTGGACCACATGGCTCGGTTGCGAGTTCGTACAAACGCTTTAGATAAATGTCATCCATCCCAGCGGATTTGGCAGGATTTTGTCCCCGAAGGTGTTGGAGGACTTGTGCTTCCAAAATGGGAATTCAGTAACTCAAGTCTTGTGGAACTTTCATCATGCACAAAATCAGGCCTCATCGGTTCCGGCGGGCACTCCTTTGTCACGCCTAGTATTAGATGCTTGGAACGCACTACATGAGTACGTAGCCTTGTCATCCACGGTGAGAGAGTTTATACGTCGTCCCGACGCCCTCAACTTGCAGCTCGAACTTTCCACTTAATCTCTAAGGTTAGTTTCTGTCTGACGTACAGCTATCTTCCGTTTTATGCACTTTTGCAACCGCACTTAATTTGCCCTTTTGTACCTTACGCTTTATATCTGGCCTACGATTTGCTTTACCCGTTTATTTCACGCGGCCGGAGCAGCAGGGACTGCAAGCTTAGAGCACCTGCCTTTTGATTGGTTGACAAGAAGTTAATGTTACGAGTTCATTTGGCTCCCACTACTGGCCGATCTTGCCACCGAACTCAAGTGGATTAAAGTGGCATACATTGTGGAACGACCAAGGGAATTGCCTCTAGCTCATGTCCGCTGTCTGCGGATAGCGACCCCCGGCGACTTCTGTTCATCTGAGGCAGGAGTCCAACTACCTTTATTTGCGGATATTGTGTTATCCGTTTGACCATCTCGAGCATTCAGTCTCGCTCAATACGTTCATCTCGCCACCGAACACCTGCTCAATTTGCACTTGGCGTGTAGGGCCTCGATCCAAAGCCACATATGCTTGTCCTGTGTGCACTAGCTTCAAGCCCTCTGTGATAAGTCGCTCCATGCAACTAACATCGAATGCCGTCTCTTGCATCTACAGAGGGTCCTGCGGTAAATTGCTCCGTTTGCGTTCCTAGCATAGCCAATTATGGGCGCGAGATTCCCAGCGACCTTTCCTTCAAGATTAACCCCATGCTTATTTCTGCAATCTCGTCTTCTACCACCCACCCTCCACACCGCGTAAAAAGCAGTCACAGAAGCAGTCTCCCTGGTCACCAAGATCCGTCGAGCTGTCTGGCAACAAAACTCGCTCAGAAGTGCGCTTGCTTAAGCTGGAAGTATGGCTACAGGGCCTACTGCGGAAAGTCGACAGACTAGCCAAACGACGACGGCAACCTCCAGCCGTCCCGCCCCACGTATCGTCTCAACCTTACCGCTGCTGCTCTATCCAAGTCTCACTGGCACCCAAAGCTTCCGTCAGAGGCCCTCCCAACAAGTAAGCTTGCTACCGCCCTGCATCCGAGTTCGTCTAAGCGAACAAGGGGTAGACCTACGCCTAATTCGCTCATACGTACAAACGTGTCAGATTCCAACTACCCGCAACTTCAACATTGACACTCCCATATTGCAATTATTTGGAGCTCAAGCTGTACCGCGTTAAACCTCCCTGAAACAAAACCATTAGTCTCACATGACTGACTCGCAGTCCTACGTCTCCGAGCGCCGGTAAGCAAAGACTTCTGCGTTTTGACTTGCAGCCGGGCTTGGCTATGGAGTATATCCGGGTATCAGCATACCTACTCCAAACCACGCGTCTTTCGGCATTTACCATATTCGTATCTGTCCCGACATCCCTTAGACGAAGCATGCTGCGCGCAGACAGTGACTGACGCCACCCACGCGACCGTGCTCCATCATAGTGCATGACGTTCCAGAAGTGCATGCCCATGACGCAAACTTAAAACAACGACAAAAACAACAGCATTACTGTAATCAATGGCGGTTCCTTTAGCAGGCACAAAATATTGTCAACGTAAGCACAACGAACCTTCACCGCTAGCTCGTCCAGCAAGTTATACAGGAGCAGCCCCTATCTGCTGAAACTGACATTCTTCGCCGCTAGCATGGCAACCGATGTCATCAACATCTAGTATGTTAATAAACTACCAGCAAAACCAGACGTTCGTCTGCGTCCTGCTGGGCACCCGGTGCCGTGGCGCATAGCGTCCCACAGACCCCTAGCAGTTGCAGCCTCTCGGTACCAACGCACACTGACCAAACCGTCCTCAGACCGTATATCACCGATCCAACTGCCACACTGCCGGGCATAAGCTGCGCACATACCCATTCCAACTTTCAGTCTTGCAACGAAGCAGGCGCCATCACTCATCTGTGCCCAGCCGACCTATACGTTGCTTCCCCAAGTACCAGCCCCAACGGCTCCACTCCTCTAACCCAAAGAACCGTGCACTACCGGTCAGCAGTTGACCCGCAACACACTAGGTACTCCGCGCTCATCACTTTAACGGGCATCGCTTGTATCTACACGAAAGCACAGGGCCACATTCGTAAACTTCCGGAAATCCTCTCCGACTTCTGTCAAGGCCAGCGAACCTAATAGCCATAGCGGAAACGTGGCTCTCCGACGACATAACCGATGGTGAAATCCAACCTACTCGTATGTCAGTTCCCCGCTCTGATTACCCAACCGCAGGTGGCGTTGGCGCACTGTACTATGTCGTCTCACTCATTTGCAGCACCTTGCAAACCATTGCTACCCAGTCTCCAGACACCATGTGGTGCAAGCTCGTACTAACGGCCAAACACCCTAACTGTCTTGGTATCATCTATCGCCCCTAACAATTCCCCGGGGGACACACGACTACTGCATGACATCCGCCTTATGTTATGCCACAAGCACACACACTTCCTTGTCGTGGGCGATCTCGACCTGCCCCGTCTAGTTCACTCTGTCCCGTCTACTGACACCACTGCGTCAGGCCTCATTGACTTTCTTCACCGGGCCCCGTTGTATAACTAGAGCTAGCAGCGACCAGATTCCGATCCAAAGAACAACCATCCCTGCTAGACCGCATTTTCACTAACGAAGAACTGACGGTGGAGCACCTTGAGTACTAGGTACCGTTGAGGTTCAGTGACCAATGCTTCCTCCGTTTCGATTTTATACCCTGTGCTGAAAAACCCGTCTTCACGCCAACTTATACCAAAAGCTAGACTGATTATGGAAAGTCCAACCTTCCCATTTCCGCTAACAGCTAGTCTTTTGAGCCCCAGCCACGTGCCGGCAGCGTGCGGTCAAACTTTTGCCTTACCCTACGTGAACTCTTCTCCACTACCTCGACCTGCAAACAAGTGCCCATAGGAAGGAGACGCCCAGCACTCATCGGAAGTCGTACCAGAAAATGGATTGCCCCTAGGGACAAGGCATGAAGGGACTATCGCTCCCATCTAACGGCTGCTAAGTGCGAATATTACGAATCCAACCATAACCAATGCGTCCATCTTGTACGCGAAGATAAGAGTGCGTACCAGCGTCAATTTATACGTAAATATTCATCCAAGCCCAAATCCTTGTATAGTCACGTTGACAATCCTCGACAAGTCAAGTACGGTGTCACTGCATTGACAACCCTACAGGGCTCACAAACTCAACGAACGAGGAGGCAGAAGTCCTGCGCCAGCAATACGAATTCAATTTCCTCGGTGCAACAATGCATACAACAACAGTACCTTATTCAATCTCACCCCAGCTTCCCTGACGACCATTCAGTTCCTTTCGGAGAAGGTCCTGGCGAAAGTAAAATCCCTGCGGCTAACGGCCTCGCCTAGCGCTGTTGCTTTCCACCCAAGGCTCTTGCAAACGAGCGCTGCAGCTTTAGCTTTACCCCTAACGGAGCCGTTCACCCAAGTCTTCTCTCAAAGCGAAGTTCTCAATGATCGGAAATTTAGGGTCATTACCCCAATATACAAAGGCGCAACTCGCAAAGACCCGGCCAATTTCCGACCAATAACCCTCCTCTCTACCATCTCCAAAGTGACGTGATCGATCGTCGCAGACGCTTTAATGTACCACATTGAGGCCCAGATACTGCTCTCCGATTGCGAGCACGGTTTCCAGCGACAAAGGTCGTACCTGAGTAAGCTGCTACTTGCCAGGGATAGCTGGACGACCGCCGCCGACGCTGGTCTAGCAAAGCATGTCATATCCTTGGATTTCACCATAGCCTTCGACAAGCTCGACCACAAGATTCTACTACAGAACTATTGCTTACTGCTTTTCCGGGGCCTTGTTGGACTGGATCCGGAACCACCTACAAAACCGCATCTTCCAAGTACGCGTAGAAGGAGCGTTGTTTCCCTGTATCCATGCCACAAGCGGGGTTCCATAGGGGGCTGTTCTTGGACTGGACCTCTTTCTGACCTCCATTGGCGACGTCACACAGCAAGTGGTCTTGGCTGCTGCTATATGCGGATGGCGCGAATTTGTAACACACAAACCACGTTCCGAGCGATGCCCACGCAATCCAGACGGATCTAGACTGTCTACATCAGTGGTCCATAGAAAACAACCTTCCAGTTAACGCTGCGTAAGTCGCGTCCATTCTACCCGCCCTTCCGCTTTATCTCCTATACGTTACCTGGGAGCGTCTAGCGTCCAGATCTCTTCAACCGAACGAGACTTGGGTATGCTCACCCAGCCGAGTCTTTCCGTATCCACTTCCTGCCGGAAAGCAGCTGCTGCTAAATAAATAAATAAATATTTATTCTCGACTATGCGAGGCACGCCAGTTGAGGCATGATCAGGTATGTACAGCTGTACAGACATTTTACGGGAACTGTAGTGACAGTAGAAAATTGTTCATATGTCCATGCTTGTAACTGTGCGATGGTGAACATGCGAAAGAACGATTTGTTTGGACATAATCGCTCTGCCATATATCGCAGTCATACCTCGAGTAATAATAGATAAAGAATCCTGAGTGATCCATTGGAAGATAATTGAAGAGCAAGCTATCCAGTATGATGATTCTAATTGAGCTGCCAGTGTGAAGTTATGGGCTGTGACTTTATTCGGTGGCGAGTCACGTTCGCCACGTTGCAGTGTTGTTAAACGGACATTTGTGGCTTTTTATAGGGAGAACGCTTGCCAGGCGAAAACCCACCACGTCCTGAAACACTGCCGCCAATCCATTGAATGGCAAGTTGTAACTGGCTATGTTTCTTGTTGAACGTTCTTTTGCTCCGTTATTCGCAGTCAAGTTGCGTCCCATTTTTCTGCTGACTGATGCGCTATGCGAGCGGCCATTGCGTGCCTGGGTCCACTCCTGTTCCAGATCGGTAGGTCAGGAACTAAGCATTCTTTCTGGATATGATGTGTTGATCATCTGCAGAACCACGTGAAGCCTCGAAGAATATACGTTGAAATATGCTGAAGTCTTGGAGGACAGGATAGGTTCCGAAGAAAGAATCGCAGATCCCCCGGGGTATGTAGTGAAATTGATTAGAGATTGTGGTAACCACGGCCATTTGAGCGGTCAAAGCGGATTGAAGAGATTAGAATGACCGATTGTTCAAGCTTTGTCTTGGCAGGAGAATGTGCCTTCCGTAGTCGAAAGTCCTCCAGTCAAGAGATATGTGGAATAGGTATTGTTAGGTAAATTGGACTCAGTGGTTCATGCCGCGGAAGAATTGATTGATTTGTCCAGTTAGTAAGTTTTAAAAAGTTTATAATTTTCCGCTCATGTCCAGGTAGAGGAGCTGTGTGCCTTGTATTGTTGTCGAAAAGGAGGACAATTCCTTGGGTGCGTGTCGCCGTACCTGTGACAGACTCGGGAGAAAAAGGAAACGTTTTGAAATTGTTCGTTTTCGACTTTTTGTTGGTTATTCTGACGTTTTGTTACTATTCAGTGGAATAGTTAGACTACCTGTCTTGTCATACCATCTTGTTTCTAGGGAGAATTAAAGTGGGCAATAGTGTTAGAGTAAACACTGATAACCGAACCTGACTTACCACTCTCCCGTCAGATCCAATTAAGACAATGCGCGCAAGGCAGTCTGTGTACAGACCTGCTAGCAAATTGGCCAAACCAGCTAAGCCACAACCTGATAATACTCACGCAGTCCCAACTTCTGACTGCAGAGTAATCCTATCAGATCCACTGAAAGAGGCCCATGATAAAATTAACTTTCTTGAGATCGAATTGAGCGCACTCAAAAGCAACGTCACTGTACTGAGCGAAACTATATCAAAAATGATGCCACTAGCTCAGCTCTCGGGAATCACACAGACCAATGATGTGAATGAGCTTAAACTAGCAGGGGAACTACTTACACACATTCCTAGCGAAGTTTCCGAACGAATTCGCCGTACAAATAACGTAATGATTTTCAATGTCCCCGACAAAATCAAATTAGTGAAGGTGAAGCGCTCGCTCACCAATATCTGTAACATGACTCCCGACTCCTTCGAAATTAAGCGTTTACGAAAAACATTCAAATGTAAATCGTGCCCTATACTTATCACTTTTAGAGAACAAGTACTGGCCAAGAATTTAATAGCAAAACGATTCGTTCTGCGAGAGTCAGCCAATGTGGGGCCTATCGTGATCAAACCGGACAAAACACCTCTGCAGAGAGCATTTGCCTCAACAATTAAACTTCCGCCTAGGCAAAGGGCGGAAGGTTCCCCTACCGCGACTGGACTTGCTACCTCACTCCCAGTAGACCTTGATCTGTCACAACAGCACGTGGACCCAAACGTGAAAAAGGCCTACAGCTCTGAACTAACTTCGTCCAGCAGAGTGAAGACGCTAGCCCTTTCGGTATCGCAATGTGAAGCTGCTGTCGGTCAAGACGAGGCTGAGGTAGATAAACCAAACGATTCCGACATGTGTGACACTGATGACGAACCTCACACAGATGAAGTTATCGGTAACACATCCAATGAACCTATGACAAGCACTCCACTGACTATTAATGAACTCTCACGCAACCGCCCAAAACGAAGGCGTATCAAAAAGCCTGTCCCTTGCAACTCCGACTTGCCGAGACACCAACCCGGAGAACGTCCAAAGGAAAACAGGCAACCTCCACCCTCCGCGCTACCTAACAAGTGTTCATCTCAGAACAGACAGATGGCAACTTTGAAGGCAATATCTAACAATTATGTACCGCTGTTGGAGACCACGACTACCAACAAACAAATGCCGCCCCCGGGAAGCAATATTTGCTTCCAACTCCAGCTGTTCGCTATATAAAAGCCAATGTCCTCAGCCACAGCCAGAACATGCGCTACTCCCGCCCCGCTCCCGGTAGTGCTAACGCGAGCAACACTACTGCCCCACTTCACCGCCCTCAGCCCGACCATTCTTTTAACCCTAGGTTGTCCAATACAACACGGTCCGCTGGTGAATCCACACCTTACTCCCTAAGGCCGCAATTCCCGCGATGCTATCAAGCGAACAGTAACTATAAGCAACTGCAGGTACCCCGCTACAAACCTGCTTCTTTTAGAACACTCCTCGAAATAACGAAACACACCACCCTACCCTCGCCTGCAAAGATTAACCACCCGCGCCCTATAAGCCCAATCATTACTGAACTGCCGAACACGTCAGTACGCACCCCCGCTCCTTTTTATGGAATATGGCGGACTACGGCTCGCCACAACTCACAAGACTGTTAGACGAGGCTGCCCTCTACCATCTTTACAGGCTCTTAAACATCCCACCGATGCCTTTGAGCAATCGCTGCCCACCCCTCCAACAACTCATGTAGTCGTCAGCCCATTAAAAGCTAATTCCAAAAATAGCATGTATTATCAGTCCCTTTCTCCCCAGGAGAACATGCTCAAAAGTTCCCCCGCTGCACAACTCAACGGTCCCGGTTTAACTGCAACGCAAGTCTTTGCTTCCCCTGAGACACTTCCTGCCACACCTACAGGCTTGTCTTCCACGCATCCAACCGACGACCTAACCAGGAGACTCACCATTGCACGCAAACACGCCATCAACCGTCTCCGAGTCTTAGAATGCGATACAGACACCGTGTAGCGCCTTGGCGAAAGCTACACAAGAAAACCGTAGCCCAGTAAGACAGAAGACGGCAAGATATAAAGAATGTCTTGAGAAAATAGCTATGTACAATAGCTATGTGAATATAGCTTGAGGACAATGGGAGAGAGTGGTGAAGCAATGAGTAACACCACGTAGGAACGCAACAGCCGGCAACGCGCGGACAAGCTGGCGAACCTGGTTCAAAATCACAGTCCAGTATATATAGGCTTGGGATGGGTGCAAAGTAAAACAAAATGTGCACAAGTCTGAGTGTGATGTTTGATGGGGTAAAATGTCATGGTCACTACACAGGCCTCCCCCTAAAAGGCCGAGGGACGAGGACTTCGGTCGCTGTTGGCTTGCAAATGTATAAAGGCAGAATCACAGGAGTTCGGTTGTATTTGGCTTATTTAATCTTCTTGTGGATTGGAATGCATCATCGGCGGCCCGTCCCAGCGGGCACACCGGACTACAAAAAAACTGGATAATCCAGAAAAAGGGCCGGTAGGACCTTTCACCGCTGCTGAAAGACGGTGCGCTTGGGAGAGGTCACTCCCCCCACCGCATTCCAATCCACTGCCACAACGAAGCTGAAATCCTGTTCGTACCAGCGAGCCGAGGGGTGGACCAAAAGCAACGAGCCAAGCACACCAGCAGCCAAAGCCAGGAAGGCGAGCCGGACAAACGACCAAGGCGAGCCAAATTGAGCCAAGCAGACCACGATCCAAAGGCCAACGTGGGCGGGCGAGACGACAAAGCGTTGGGGTAGACCAAAGCATCCAAACGACCAAACAATTAAGAAACAGCCAACCATTGAACGGACGGACCCAAACGTGCCAGCCTCATGAATTTACCTGATAGATGGGGGAAAAAACTCGGGGAGACAGATTCAGATATTTACGGAAAAGCATAATACAAACAACGAGAGAAAATGAAAGATTCATGAGGTGTGGATGAATTCGACAAAATCGGAGAAACGAACAGGTTGACGAACTCTTCTACCGTGACTGGTATTAGTTTGAGGCGAATCGGGTGACTGAGATTGTGGTGGAGCTGTAAAGCTGGGCGTCGTTACAGGTGGCTCTGTAGATTGCGTTAAGGTCGATGACGAGTCGAGGGCATAAACTAAAGGTTTGTGGTCAGTAAAGACGGTAAAGCTTCTGCCCTTTAGAAAAGGACGAAAAGGACGGATGATACCAAGTTCGAGCATGTGCTCGAATTCCGCCTTAGAGGCTTTTAGCTTATCAGGGGCGAGACGTCGTGGCCGTGCAGAAACCGGTGGGCCACGGGTTCGTATATGGTGCGTAACGCTAGGTGCGACCGGAAGAGTAGCGTCAGCTGAGCGGACGAGCTGCGGAAACTGTTTGAACAGATCTAAAAATTCCTTATCAGCTTCAGGCTGAATGTAAATGGGAGTGACAGAAACACAAGGTGTGCGAACTCCACATGTGAAAAGCTGGGTCTTTTGGTCAACGAGTTTGCGATGACGCGCATCGACGAGAAGATCGAAGTGTTGGAGGAAGTCGATACCCAATATAGCAAATGGAACAGCAGCGAGGGTGAAAATCCATCGAAAGGGACGTCGTAGTCCGAGGTCAATGGTAAGGGAGCGTTGACCGAAAACTCGGATAGCGTTGCCGTTAGCGGCACGCAAGTTGGTTGTCTGTGGCTTAGTCGCGTCGCCTGGAACTGGTGGGATCACGCTAACTTCCGCCCCGGTATCAACCAGGAACATGATCCCAGTGTTCCTATCAGCGATTTTGAAGAGGCGATTTGGACGACTTCGGCCGACGGCGTTCGTCGCCAATACTTGTCGGCCTGTCCTTTTTCTCGTTACGGGAAATGAGCATGGTTTTATACAATTTCTAGCGGAACTTCCAAAACGTGCGTGATAACGGCAAATTGGGAGTCGTGTTCGTCTTCGAGATGAGCTAGGGGAACAGGATGGAGAATCCCGTGGGTGCCGATGTAACTTTAAGTTTTGAACTTCTTGCCGTGGCGCGGCTATCTCTGCTAAGAGCTCACAAGGGGAGGGTGGAGTAGTGGTGTCGATGGTTTGGACCGAATGGTCAACAGTGAAATCTACGTCAGGTGAGCGAAGAGAACTAGACGACGGACACGGTGGTCCGGTGAAGCGATCCATCATATCATCAGCAATATCCGCAACTTCTGACAAAGGCTTCGATTTCACAAGCGATAGCATAGCTTGTACGTTTTCAGGCAAACGCTGTAGCCATAACTCTCGAAGCAGCGACTCGTCCATATGCAGTCCTTGAAGAAGACCACGCATCCCTAGCAATGGCGCGGATGGCTTACTAGAACCTAGCTGTAGACCAGTAAAAAGTTTATGCAGGCAGGACTTCAATGAGGGAGTAACACGCTTTATTACCGCGTCCTTGAGAGAATTACAACGGTCAGGAGGACAAGATGTAATGATAAGATCACGTAGTGCGAAAGTAATATCAGTCGGCAGGCGTGTTAGCAAGTAATTAAACTTTGCAGAGTCATTGGTAACATGCTTAGAAGTAAACTCAGCTTCTAAAATCATGAACCACAAAACGGGATCCTTTTCACTAAAGGGTGGAACTACGAGAGACACCGCTTGCACAGACTGTGAATCTTCACACTTTTTAGAAACTGACGTCATGGCTTGCATGGAAAAAACAAAAAAATGGAACGAACTCACCGGGATCCGATTGGGGTCACCAATTATGTAGCGCCTTGGCGAAAGCTACACAAGAAAACCGTAGCCCAGTAAGACAGAAGACGGCAAGATATAAAGAATGTCTTGAGAAAATAGCTATGTACAATAGCTATGTGAATATAGCTTGAGGACAATGGGAGAGAGTGGTGAAGCAATGAGTAACACCACGTAGGAACGCAACAGCCGGCAACGCGCGGACAAGATGGCGAACCTGGTTCAAAATCACAGTCCAGTATATATAGGCTTGGGATGGGTGCAAAGTAAAACAAAATGTGCACAAGTCTGAGTGTGATGTTTGATGGGGTAAAATGTCATGGTCACTACAACCGCAGTAACCAACCCACAATTGGCAGAAATATGCCCCTCAGGACTGCACGCCCCACTGTACTCCATCTTCCACTGCCTTCGTACTACATAACCCCGCCAATACCGTATCCATCGCCAATAACCTTACCCACACCCACAAACCTATCTCCGCTGTTTCGTTTCAGCGTGGCAACCAAGCAGTCCCACTCCTTCAACCCCCACCTGCTCTATGATGACGCGGACAGTAAGATTCTGTCTGACCTCTGCAACCTCATAACTCTTATCACTCCTTCTGAGACAACAGCAACGATGCCCACGCACACAACTCAGATTAATTCTATCTCTGATAATGCAGCAGATGCTCACTTCTGTAAAGAGGCACTCACTCTACTTCTCATTAACGCAAGGTCCATCAAACATAAGATGCACCTTATCAACCCCGTCATTATCCCCATCCACCCCCCAGGTAGTGCTCATCACAGAAACGTGGCATGATGCTAACACTCCCGATGCTCATCCAGATAATCAATGGAATTAAACTATGCCTTAATATGTCATATTTCACTTTCAAGTCGAAACTGTACTCTCAGGAACAGGGACTTGCCATGGGGTCACCAATATCCCCCGTGTTGGCAAATCTGTATATGGAAGACTTTGAGAGAAGGGCGCTGGAAAACTCCAGTAGTTCGCCAAAGATTTGGTGGCGCTACGTAGATGATACGTTTGTGATTATAAAGCGAGATATGAAGGATACGTTTCTAAACCATCTGAATCCATTAATGGATATATAAATTTTACTATGGAACTAGAATCATGCTGTGGCACACCGCCATTCCTTGGTTGGCTAGTTCACAGGAACGGTGGATGGATAAGGACGACGATATATCGCAAGCCGACAGATACGGACAGAGTACTTCATTACAGTTCGGATCATCCAGAACAAGTCTATGCCGCTATCGCATCCGTTCAGTTTAACAGAGCCCAAACTCTGTGCACAGATGGCGGCTTCTAAGCAAACAGTGAGCAAATTAATAGACGATGGATATCTAGGCGGATGGTGAAACGAGAATTGCAGAGCTCTAAATCCATCTGCGCGATGCACATCCGAGTGGATTGGGACGGTGGGAATCCCCTATAAAAACGTAACATCAGAATCAATCAGGCGAGTACTAAAAAGGTAGAAAATAGGAGTGATTTTCCAAAAGAGTCAAACGCTCTATTCAGCACTTGTGCGTTCGTTGGATCCGCTTCCAAGAGATAGAACGACAAATTGTGTTTATAAAATCAATTGCAAAGACTGTGTACACGTGTATATAGGTCAAACAGCGAGAGAGCTACGCACGATGATAGCAGAACACAAGAGGCATGTTGCGCCTCCACCGAGAAATGAGCCTGAATACAGTGCCGTACTAAAAGATTCAGCGGTGGCCGTACACGTGCTAGACGCAGGACATGAGATTGATTGGGACAATGTTGAGATATTTAAGAGGGGATTGTCATCAACGAGCCAACGCTTGATTGCTGAGGCGATCGAGATAACCAAGACTAATAACCGTGTGAAGAGAACGGACGGGGTGGAGGTACTGAACGCGTGGCGGGTTGTGTTAACCCGGTCAGTCAGAAAAGGTGTCGGCGAACGAACTCAGGTCGGAGTGTGAATCAGCAGCTGCAAGAAAGGAATGCCTCACATGTGAACGATCAGTGACGTGGATCAATGAGAAACGCTCGATGCTTGTTGTTTCAATAGAATGGCCACTTGTCCAATTGACCTGTAATACTAGTATCCAATAATTCATGTTATGTCTTGCAACCTTCACCTTACCTTCCCATAAAAAGCGATGCCAATTTTGTACCAATTCACCTGGCCTGATAAGCTCTTGTGTCAATGGCGAAAAGTTGCCACAATAAAACACTACCAAAACCCATTTGTATTCAAACCTTCTGAAATCACAAAGTACAGCTTCCTTCTCTTCTACAACGTTATTAACCAACGAATTTACGAAGACAGCACCGCGCTTGAGCTAGGGCAGAATGCACTCTACCACACACGAAATGTCGGCTACTTGCTACGCACAAAGCCTTCAACGTCATAAAACTCGATCGAATTTATTCTTAGTGAGATACACCGATCTGTGATAATAAGTACCCCTACTGATACGCATAAGTGCAAACCATGTCACATTTCGCAGTTTCCTACAGTCTTTCTTTACTATAGAAAATGTATTGAAGAACTCTGTCTCACAACAAATTCTAGAAACATTGACGGAAGCCGGTATAAATAACATATGAAAGCTAGTTGCTTACAATCAGCTTGCCCATTGCATGTCATTACTTACAAAACCAAATCTTGTCTGTGCAACTCATTATCCCTCCCCTTTTATTATCTTCTAAGCCTCACAAACTGTAAAATGTAAATACAAAGATCGACACAGTTTACTTATTAGGTGATCGGGTTTGGGCACCGAAGGAAAATTCATGATCCAAAATTCTCTTGTTTAAATGTACTTCACATTTACGAATTTACTGCGCATAAACCATGAAAGCTGTTCACCATACAAATGATCGCTCCCGTTTATGGGACCGTGTACCGCTTGCCGGTATATATACAAATTTATTTAGTACATCAGGAGTGATTCCGATCAAACCAACTATCGTCCTATAAACCACTACCTGATTTTTTTTAACTTGGTGGAAGCTATTATTTCCGATGCACTAACAACCTTCGCGGGATAATTAAACCTACCATGCACCAAAGCAGCATGACTCCCAAGAAATCCGATCGCACATTCAAATATACCGCAAACACGATACAAATGGAAGGAACCAGTAGGCACTAGCACGATCCAACTGGACTGAAGCAATAGATTCTGGTACAGCAGTTGATGCAGTCTTTCTCGATTTCTCAAAGGCGTTCGACTCATTAGACAATGACATACTGCTCGTCAAACTCCAGACCTCTGGTATTCGTTATCCTCTCCTAGGATAGATCAGAAGTTTTCTACTACACCGACGCTTAGAACTACAAGTGGGTGAACCCTAGTCAGTTCCCATCCGAGCTGTTTACGGAGTATCACACGGATCGGCACCTGGACCGCGATTATTTTTGAGGTCTACTAACGATATTATACGCCTCATTCCCCTCACCCGCCCGAATGGCCTTCTTTATGTCGATGACATCAAGCTGTGGCGGGCGATCAATACACCATCTCATATCACAGTAATTCAAATAGAACTTGATAGGGTACACGCGTGGTCAATACAAAATCTATGATTCAATGAATACAAATATAGCGTGCTGCACCTAAGGCACTAGTTGGTGTACTCCAAACCAGGAACTTCTGTCGTCTTCTGGCTAGATGCATCTGGGTTTTTGTCCAGGTCAACCATGGATGCGCCAATCAGGCTGAAACTGCGTTAACAAGGGACATCCAAAACGTGGGCCTCCTGAAGCATGAATTCGGACGATAGGACCTTTCGATTTTTCCACAACGTCTCGGCTCATACATATGGCCACATGTGAAATAGGCAATACAAGTCTGGCGGCCATGGCTGTAAAGATATCACCAACTTGGAGATACCCCAACGCTGGGCAACCAAGAATATCAAGGGTCTGTATAATTTGCAGTATGAACGACGGTATCAAATGCTTGGGGTATTCAGTGGACAGTATCGGCGATTGCGCGTGGACCTCATTTTGACAGCAGATTTTGAGATTCCAACCACACGTGCCGCAATTTGCTAGAGCTTAGTCAGAACAGAAATTTGAAAGGCCACCATCTCAAGCTGGCAGGGCAGTACAGTCGTTTGCAATGCCGTCGGAATTTCCTTTCCATAGGCGTTTGCCGTACGTGAAATGTCCTACCGGAGTCTGTCAGGTGTGCTCCCACGTCGGTAGAGTTCTAAGCCCGAATTGACTGTGCACTTACTTCGCTGTATGACTCATTACCCACGGATAAACACTATTGTCTGTAAACGATTTCACTGACGGTCACATCCTGGATTTCGTTCCTCTACTTTATCTTCTGTTGGTACACACCAGGAGGAGACAGGATTTTTACCAACATCCCATTTGGCGTCATTCTCGAGGGAGTTGCCTGGGATTTACAGCTTATGTTACCTATACCTCAGTTCACCGGTGTAAATCCAATATTTTATATTTTGTAGTTTCACCATGACCATCCTACAGGACCTGTTTAGCGTTAGCTTGTATTTTACCCGGGTAATACCATTGTTCCATTGTACAGCAAGTCTGTTAATATGCAACGCCGTTACTCTCACTAGCTTTAGGAGTCAAGTGTCGTTGTCCAGATAATAACAGTGATTGCGCAATATATGCATAGCTTTGCATGCCTTGCAGCATTTCGCGAGATTTTGGAGACCGTTCAACCGGCCTGTCAACATTGCTGTTTGTAACCAATGGTGTTTGTATTTTTACTGGACTGTGTAGCACTTCTGGAGACTTTAAGTCTTTTAAAACGTTTTGGATTGGGACTACGTAATAGATTAATCTGCAACTCGAGTTCAGATTTTCTACCATTACCACGAGCTCTACGGGGGTAACAACATTTCACACCTCATCGTAAGTGTTTGAACAAGCCTAACTACGTGACTAGCTGAACATGCGTCACAGAACCACAACCTATCTGTCAGTAGGCTACTCTTTCCATTACATCACGTTTGTTGTGTCGTAGGAATTGACAAATAATGAGCACGTGACTCCTGAGATCATCTCTGTTGTCAGCTTGTCTGCGCTCCGATTGACCTTGGGTTTGTTGTTAAATGGAGTTCCGGCGGACAAATTTCTCCGACCCATTGTTAGGTGGTTTGTATGAACTTTTAGGTCACGCTGGTCACACAGTTTAGGCTGCCGCAGTTGCAACTTGGTCATCCGGAGCTGTACCCATATCGGCGGGTTTACTAGTGGTGCGTCCTCGGCACACGGGTGGACAAAAACCACACAGGCTTTGTGCAGTCAAATGCATGTAAAAATGCAGTGCTAAGTGTGAGAGGACAAAATAGGATGAAACTACGACGAACAGTGGTGCACAGTACTGTTATATCTTATCTGGCAGGCTTAGAGAAGTCTTGTCGCACGGTATCACAAATGGATTGAGGAAACTCAAAAAGGCAAGCTTTCACGTGTTTGTCCTAGCGAATAAACTGACGAAGACGTTGTATGTGGTGTACAAGTGCGATTTTAGACTCACTTCCAAAATGAAAATGCAAAATCATTTGGAAAGTGTTCGGAAGGACGAAAGCGGAAAGTCTGTGGATTTTTTTCAGAGAACTGGGGCACAGTTTCGAAGAGGGAGCAAATTTAAAGAAAACTGTTTCTGACAGGGCAAAAAATGCAATATGTACTTACGGCGTCTTATAGAATCAGCAACTTGATTGCTAAAAATTGCAGTCCACATAATGTTGGAGAAAATGTTATTTTGCCGTCAGTATCAACAATACTGCGGGACCTGATGAATGCGAATCCTCAAGAATCCGTTCAAACCATTCCGCTCAGCAACTCCTGTTTCCAGGCGAATAGATGATATAGCTCAGGACATAGAAAGTATATTAGTTAATACGCCAAAGTCTAGAAAATGTTGATTACGAGTAGATGAATCTACTTTACCTGAGAATGATGCGCTTCGCGTCCGATTCTTCAATGATAATCAATTAATAGAGGAGATACTGTCTGTTAGGAGAATTAAAATTAATACAAATGGCCCGTCCTGATTCGAGGTAGTCAATAGCTATCTGACTGAAAACTTCATCCCAACGAGGAACATAGTTGCATGTGTGACAGAGGTGCTGCCATAATGGTCGGAATATAGAAAGGGTACTTTGCTTATCTAGAAATGTTTTTCCTTCTGTTCATACAATTCGCAGTGTGATTCCTCGAGAGCACCTAGTTGCTAAGGTCCTGGGAAGGCGTTTAAACGAATCAGAGTCAACTGTTATAATAGTAGGCAACAATATTAACTTGCACGCTCTACAAGATCATATTTTTCAGCAGTTATGTGTGGAGAAAGTAATGATTTGAATAATGCCGTAAGAAGACGAACATTGGCAGATGTCAACATTTCGTATTGTCTCTTCAGTGCCAACACAATAACATGAAAATATATAAGACGACAGATAGGGTGAGACCGGAACACGTTAGAACAGGGTAGAGGGGCAGACCTGACATCCCTACGCCCAGGGCAGCCGTATGCTTACGAACAGCTTTTTCTGCACACAGAGTGCGGGTTTGATACGGCTGATCGCGACTGCCTCTGCAAAACGTAGGAAACGGGTGTTAGTATGTCTTAACACGATTGTAAACATTGTGGCCGGATCAAACTGGTGACAGGTGGCCAGTAAATGCCTACCTATGGATGAAGCAGGTGGTTTACGTGAACAGATGGTATGAGCAACCGAGGACTGGGTGATTTGACGCTGCAACCATTTAGGTACATGTTCCCTTATTCTGGAATTCAACGATCGATTGGTACGGCCAATGTAGTGTATACCACAACTACAAGTAACTTGGTAAATGCAATGTGAGTTGGCGCCAATAGGTTGTCTTTCCGTCATTGGGGTAACAGGCATTCGATTCGTCCGGTTGATAATGACAGTTTCGGCAGCATAATAAGTCCTCTGGACTACGGAAATTATGCGCTTCGTTGTCTTCATATTAGCGAAATCTCCCTTTAATGGTAGCTCGATGTAGATCTTCTTTTTAGACACTGTCGATACCTTCTGTCCCGGCACCCTCGCCTGACTATGTTTGTCGATGAACCTACTTGGATAGCCATTTTTCAACAGCGTATCCTTGAGCGAGTTTGTCTCATCATCTAAACTGTCGGTAGTGCATATTTTCCTTGCACGGTTGAATAGCGTCTTCACTAAGGTCCGTTTGTACCGCATTGGGGAGAAGCTGGTAAAGTGTAGGTACTGCCCTGACCAAGTCGGTTTTCGGTAAACCTCTCTTTTGATGAACCCATCTGCTCTTCGGCAAATCAACACGTCCAGATATGGAAGGCAGTTGCTTTTCTCTGTTTCGTTGGTTACTTTCAGATCCGAACTTACAGAGGCTTTAGATGAGTTTAACCTATCCGATAAAGTCATGTCCACATTGGATGTACAATCGCTTTTCACCAATGTTCCGCTACATGAAACAGTTGATTACGTGTGTGAAATGGCAGAGTGCGCCGATTTTACTCTTCTAATGCCAGTCGAATTATTAAAGGACAGCTTACTACTATGTACTGAGAACATCGGTTTCCAATTCCAAAACATTCCTTATCGCCAGCTAGATGGGGTGGCAATGGGTAGTCCGTTGGGCCCAGTACTAGCAGATTTTTTCATGTCGATGGTTGAAAAGCAGTTGAGTGTGGAAATATCGCTGCTTTCCTACTATAAGCGATATGTGGATGATATTCTAGTGTTTAGCTCATCAGAGGAGCACATTGCGCGTTTAGTCGATCGACTGAATAACGTGCATACGAATCTGAAAGTAACCAACGAAACAGAGAAAAGCAACTGCCTTCCATATCTGGACGTGTTGATTTGTCGAAGAGCAGATGGGTCCATCAAAAGAGAGGTTTACCGAAAACCGACTTGGTCAGGGCAGTACCTACACTTTACCAGCTTCTCCCCAATGCGGTACAAACGGACCTTAGTGAAGACGCTATTCAACCGTGCAAGGAAAATATGCACTACCGACAGTTTAGATGATGAGATAAACTCGCCCAAGGATACGCTGTTGAAAAATGGCTATCCAAGTAGGTTCATCGACAAACATAGTCAGGCGAGGGTGCCGGGACAGAAGGTATCGACAGTGTCTAAAAAGAAGATCTACATCGAGCTACCATTAAAGGGAGATTTCGCTAATATGAAGACAACGAAGCGCATAATTTCCGTAGTCCAGAGGACTTATTATGCTGCCGAAACTGTCATTATCAACCGGACGAATCGAATGCCTGTTACCCCAATGACGGAAAGACAACCTATTGGCGCCAACTCACATTGCATTTACCAAGTTACTTGTAGTTGTGGTATACACTACATTGGCCGTACCAATCGATCGTTGAATTCCAGAATAAGGGAACATGTACCTAAATGGTTGCAGCGTCAAATCACCCAGTCCTCGGTTGCTCATACCATCTGTTCACGTAAACCACCTGCTTCATCCATAGGTAGGCATTTACTGGCCACCTGTCACCAGTTTGATCCGGCCACAATGTTTACAATCGTGTTAAGACATACTAACACCCGTTTCCTACGTTTTGCAGAGGCAGTCGCGATCAGCCGTATCAAACCCGCACTCTGTGTGCAGAAAAAGCTGTTCGTAAGCCTACGGCTGCCCTGGGCGTAGGGATGTCACGCCTGCCCCTCTACCCTGTTCTAACGTGTTCCGGTCTCACCCTATCTGTCGTCTTATATATTTTCATGTTATTGTGTTGGCACTGAAGAGACAATACGAAATGTTGACATCTGCCAATGTTCGTCTTCTTACGGCATTATTCAAATTACTAAAGGGATCTAATTGTTTCAAAGTAATGATTTCCAGTTTCTACTGTTGTATACACAGCTTAGATTACTTTGCATGGGACTTTGCGACACCAGCGTCACATTCCATTCTAGAACTGATCATTATTGTCTGGTCGATGTTTTTGAAGAACTCAACTTATTAAATAACACGCTTCAAGGCCAGTTGAGTAATCACACTTCAACCAAAGAAGTCATTATTGCCGGGAATTTTCACAGTTCCCAATCCTCGCTACAGTCACGGATAAGATGCAGGATGAAGGCTGCATTTTTATGTCGAATATTCACAACAACTCCGAATAGAAATGAAACACTGGTTTCATAATCTGATTGACAGGGAGATCCTGATTTCGATTTTAGCACCATTTGATGAACAATGATGCAACGTAGGAGTAGAAATCAGAAAAATTCCCATAATTGATCAAAGTGACACCATAGCATGATCCAAATTCCTGCAATATAAAAGGGATTTTGGATAATGACTGATACCCATAACAGATATCCCAGACTGTGGGAAATACCTGAAATATATCCCCTTGGTATCCACCCACATTGGCTGGATGTGGATTTAGCAGGGTGGTTTCTCTAACAAAGTAGTAACAGAGTGGAAATCACAACAGGAGGAGAACTTCGACTCTCACTGCCAAGTCTGGAAGCGCATAGAAGCAAGCCCGATCATGGACACGAGGCTCATGGATCGAATTAATATTTCGACACTAGCATTGTTACCATACCACTTAATTCATCGCGATTTCTACATTTAAAATCTAATAATAACCAAACACAATTTTAAATATTAGTGATGTCTTTTGTGTAATTGGTGGTAACTGGTTTGATGTTGCTGCACAACAAATGTTAATTTGAGGCCGTGTAAGTCCGAAAGTGAGGTTTATAAGGGAATGAGCAATGGTAAGACCAACATTAAAATTTAGCCATCATAACAAAAGATACTACTATGATCACTGGAAATCACAGATTTACGTCTGTTAGGCGTTACGGATTGCTGAAATTGTGAATTCCTCCGTTTGGTTGGTGTTGAAGTGAATTGGGAAAATCATTATGGGGCCGTGTACCGTCCGTCGGTAAATATACAAATTTATTTATTTATTTATTTATTTATTAAGCATGAGAAGTCTCAAATGTGGGATTATTCCTAAAAGCCTCGTTGTCAGATCACCAGGCAGTTCTTACACATCTGACAATACAGCATTTAACGCATGCGAAACATTCCTAAGACAACGGCTTTATATAACAACTCGACGCCAAAATCAAATCCGCCTTCTTGCTAATCCGCTGAGCTGGGAGCTGCAGACTGCTACAACGTAGCCCGACTATGATGGAATTTACAACAAGGCCTCGGAAGTGAAATCCACGAAAGAGATAGCTGTGAAAGAAAGCCAAGTTCGTAAGTTCAATCATTTGATGTCTACGCATAGCAGGACCACTAGTGTCGAAGATATATTTGAATTTAGCGGTAACTATTACAATGTAGTTAATATGTCAGATAGGTTGTTTGAACTTTTCTGTAAATAAGTCTAAGCTAACTGCAGAGGAAATTATTACCAGCGTTGTGACCGTGGCGACGAAACTACCAGTATCAACAGCCGAGAATATTCGTGCACAAGTGGTAGACATCATCAGATTTCAGAAGCCTGGGGAGCCATATCGTACAACAGCGGAGCGTACCGCATTAAAGGCCCTAAGAGAAGATCATACCGTCATCATCACCAAAGCCGATAAAGGTAAGAGCGAGGTGATAATGAATAAATCGAATTGTGTGGAAAAAAAAGAACAGCATTTAGCAGCAGTGTCCTACGGAGCAATGGTGAAAATATCGGTATTATCTATAATGAATAAAACTGAGGTAAGAAACCACCAGAGAAGTGTGAAGGACAACCTAGGGCCGGATAAATGTGATAGCATACAACCGAACTCTATGATTCCAATTAGTATCTATGGGCTGCCGAAAATACATAAGCCCGAAGTCCCCGTTCGGCACATTGTAGATTGTCTCGGTTCTCCAACACACGAACTAGCCCGATATCTGGCATGTTTGTTGTCACCTCCAACAGGGAGAACAAATACGTTCGTACGGAACTCATATGAGTTCGCGCGAAAGCTAGTAGGTCTGGCCATCTCGCCAGACGAAATAATGCTTATTTTCGACGTTAGCTCCCTATTCATTAAGGTGCCCAAATATGACGCATTGGGTATAGCACAGCGTTGTCTTACTGAGGACAATAGAATGGAGCAGCGAATGAAAATTACCGTAGGCCAGATAATCAATGGACTTAAACTACGCCCTAATATGTCATATTTCACTTTCAAGTCGAAACTGTATTCTCAGGAACAGGGACTTGCCATGGGGTCACCAATATCCCCCGTGTTGGCAAATCTGTATATGGAAGACTTTGAGAGAAGGGCGCTGGAAAACTCCAGTAGTTCGCCAAAGATTTGGTGGCGCTACGTAGATGATACGTTTGTGATTATAAAGCGAGATATGAAGGATACGTTTCTAAACCATCTGAATCCATTAATGGATATATAAATTTTACTATGGAACTAGAATCATGCTGTGGCACACCGCCATTCCTTGGTTGGCTAGTTCACAGGAACGGTGGATGGCTAAGGACGACGATATATCGCAAGCCGACAGATACGGACAGAGTACTTCATTACAGTTCGGATCATCCAGAACAAGTCTATGCCGCTATCGCATCCGTTCAGTTTAACAGAGCCCAAACTCTGTGCACAGAGGGCGGCTTCTAAGCAAACAGTGAGCAAATTAATAGACGATGGATATCGAGGCGGTTAGTGAAACGAGAATTGCAGAGCTCTAAATCCACCTGCGCGATGCACATCCGAGTGGATTGGGACGGTGGGAATCCCCTATAAAAACGGAACCTCAGAATCAATCAGGCGAGTACTAAATAGGTAGAAAATAGGAGTGTTTTTCAAAAGAGTCAAACGCTCTATTCAGCACTTGTGCGTTTGAAGGATCCGCTTCCAAGAGATAGAACGACAAATTGTGTTTATAAAATCAATTGCAAAGACTGTGTACACGTGTATATAGGTCAAACAGCGAGAGAGCTACGCACGAGGATAGCAGAACACAAGAGGCATGTTGCACCTCCACCGAGAAATGAGCCTGAATACAGTGCCATACTAAAAGATTCAGCGGTGGCCGTACACGTGCTAGACGCAGGACATGAGATTGATTGGGACAATGTTGAGATATTTAAGAGGGGATTGTCATCAACGAGCCAACGCTTGATTGCTGAGGCGATCGAGATTACTAAGACTAATAACTGTGTGAAGAGAACGGACGGGGTGGAGGTACTGAACGCGTGGCGGGTTGTGTTAACCCGGTCAGTCAGAAAAGGTGTCGGCGAACGAACTCAGGTCGGAGTGTGAATCAGCAGCTGCAAGAAAGGAATGCCTCACATGTGAACGATCAGTGACGTGGATCAATGAGAAACGCTCGATGCTTGTTGTTTCAATAGAATGGCCACTTGTCCAATTGACCTGTAATACTAGTATCCAATAATTCATGTTATGTCTTGCAACCTTCACCTTACCTTCCCATAAAAAGCGATGCCAATTTTGTACCAATTCACCTGGCCTGATAAGCTCTTGTGTCAATGGCGAAAAGTTGCCACAATAAAACACTATCAAAACCCATTTGTATTCAAACCTTCTGAAATCACAAAGTACAGCTTCCTTCTCTTCTACAACGTTATTAACCAACGAATTTACGAAGACAGCACCGCGCTTGAGCTAGGGCAGAATGCACTCTACCACACACGAAATGTCGGCTACTTGCTACGCACAAAGCCTTCAACGTCATAAAACTCGATCGAATTTATTCTTAGTGAGATACACCGATCTGTGATAATAAGTACCCCTACTGATACGCATAAGTGCAAACCTTGTCATATTTCGCAGTTTCCTACAGTCTTTCTTTACTATAGAAAATGTATTGAAGAACTCTGTCTCACAACAAATTCTAGAAACATTGACGGAAGCCGGTATAAATAACATATGAAAGCTAGTTGCTTACAATCAGCTTGCCCATTGCATGTCATTACTTACAAAACCAAATCTTGTCTGTGCAACTCATTATCCCTCCCCTTTTATTATCTTCTAAGCCTCACAAACTGGAAAATGTAAATACAAAGATCGACACAGTTTACTTATTAGGTGATCGGGTTTGGGCACCGAAGGAAAATTCATGATCCAAAATTCTCTTGTTTAAATGTACTTCACATTTACGAATTTACTGCGCATAAACCATGAAAGCTGTTCACCATACAAATGATCGCTCCCGTTTATGGGACCGTGTACCGCTTGCCGGTATATATACAAATTTATTTAGTACATCAGGAGTGATTCCGATCAAACCAACTATCGTCCTATAACCCTTTACCGGAACTTTTAACGTTCGTGGTAGACATTATTTCCAATGCACTAACAACCTTCGCGGGATAATCAAACCTACCATACACCAAAGCAGCATGACTCCCAAGAAACCCGATCGCACATTCAAATATACCGCAAACACGATACAAATGGAAGGAACCAGTAGGCACTAGCACGATCCAACTGGACTGAAGCAATAGATTCTGGTACAGCATTTGATGTGGTCTTTCTCGACTTCTCAAATGCGTTCGATTGATTAGACAATGACATACTGCTCGTCAAACTCCAGACCTCTGGTATTGGTGAGCCTCTCCTAGAATGGATCAGAATCTTTCTGCTACACTGACGCTTAGATGTACGACTGGGTGAACACTAGTCAGTTCACATCCGAGCTGATTGCGGAGTATCACAGGGATCGACACCTGGACCGCGATTATTTTTGAGATCTATTAACGATATCACACGCCTCCTCCACCAGAATTACCTTCTTTATGCTGATGACATCAAGCTGTGGCGGGCGATCAATACACCAGCTGACATCACAGTAATTCAAGCTGATCTGGATAGAGTGTACGAGTGTTTAATCCATAATCTACGATCCAGTGTGGACAAATGTGGAGTGCTGCACCTACGGCACAAGTTGATGTACTCCTACAAACTCGGCAACCAGGAGCTTCAAACGTCTTCTAGTGAGAAATATCTAGGAGTACTGGTCCAGGTCGAACTTGGATGCTCGAATGAGGCTGAAACGGCATTAAGGAAGGACATCCAAAACGTGGACCTCCGGAAGCGTGTATTCGGACGATACGACCCTTCGATTTTTCCACAACGTCTCGGCTCATACATATGGCCACATGTGGAATAGGCAATACAAGTTTGGCGGCGATTTATGAAAATAGATGTCATCACCATGAAGATACCCCAACGCTGGGCCACCAACTATCGCAAGGTAGTCCCCAGTGGACAGTATCAACGATTGCGCAAAGACCTCGTTTTCACTAACGATAATTTGATATCCCAACCACACGTGCTGCTACTTGCTAGAGCCCAGTCACGATAGTAATTTAAGATGTCAACATCTCAAGCTGGTGGAGCAGTACAGTCGTTTGCAATGCCGTCGGAATTTCTTTACGGCACGCGTTTGCCGTACATGGAATCCGCCATATGTACTCACACGTCGGCAGAATTCAAAGCCCGAATTGACTGTGCACTTATTTCGATGCACCGTCTTACATGACTCAGTACCCATGGATAAACACTATTGTCTGTAAACGATTTCACTGACAGTCAAATCCTGGATTTCGTTCCACTTCTTCACGTTCTGTATGTACACACCAGGAGGAGACATGATTTTTACCAACATCTCATTTGTTGTCATTCCCGAGGGAGTTGCCTTGGATTTACAGCTTATGGGCCCAAATCTCAATGAGTTCACCGGTGTAAATCCAATATTTTATATTTTGTAGTTTCACCAGGACCATCCTACAGGACCTGTTTAGCATTAATTTTTACCCGGATAATATCATTGTTCCATTGTACAGCGAGACTGTTTATATGCAACGCCGTTACTCGCATTATCCTTAGGAGTCAAGTGTCGTTGCCCAGCTAATAACGGTGGTGATCGCGTAATTTGTGCATAGCTTTGCATGCCTTGCAGCATTTCTCGAGATTTTGGAGACCGTTCAACCGGCATGTCGACATCGATGTTTGTAACAAATGGTGTTTGTTGATTACTAGACTGTGTAGCAATTTTGCTGGAGACTTTAGGTCTTTTAACACGTTTTGGATTGGGACTACGTAATAGATTAATCTGCAACTCGAGTTCAGATTTTCTCTACCAATATCGCCAGCTATACCGGGGTAACATCATTTCACACCTCATCGTAAACGTTTAAACAAGTCTAACTAGGGACTAGCTGAACATGCGTCACAGAACCACAACCTATCTGTCAGTAGGCTACTCTTTCCATTACATCACGTTTGTTGTGTCGTAGGAATTGACAAATAATGAGCACGTGACTCCTGAGATCATCTCTGTTGTCAGCTTGTCTTCGCTCCGATTGACTTTAGGTCTGTTGTTAAATGTTCCGGCGGACAAATTTCTCCGACCCATTGTAAGGTGGCTTGTATGAACTTTTAGGTCACGCTGGTCACACCATTTAGGCTGCTTCAGTTGCAACTTGGTCATCCGGAGCTGTGTCCATGTCGGCGGGTTTACCATTGGTGCGTCTTCGGCACACGGGTGGACAAAATTCACACAGGCTTTGTGCAGTCAAATGCATGTAAAAATGCAGTGCTAAGTGTGAGAGGACAAAATAGGATGAAACTACGACGAACAGTGGTGCACAGTACTGTTATATCTTATCTGGCAGGCTTAGAGAAGTCTTGTCGTATGGTATCACAAAATGTATTGAGAAAACTCAAAAAGGCAAGCTTCCACGTGTTTGTCCTAGCGAATAAACTGACGAAGACGTCGTATGTGGTGTACAAGTGTGGTTTTAGGCTCACTTCCAAAATGAAATTGAAAAATCATTTGGAAAGTGTTCGGAAGGACGAAAGCGGAAAGTCTGTGGATTTTTTTCAGAGAACTGGGGTACAGTTTCGAAGAGGGAGCAACTTTAAAGAAAACTGTTTCTGACAGGGCAAAAAATGCAATATGTACTTACGGCGTCTTATAGAATCAGCAACTTGATTGCTAAAAATTGCAGTCCACATAATGTTGGAGAAAATATTATCTTGCCGTCAGTAGCAATAATACTGCGGGACCTGATGAATGTGAATCGTCAAGAATCAGTTCAAAGCATTCCGCTCAGCAACTCAACTGTTTCCAGCCCAATAGATGATATGTTTCAGGACATAGAAAGTATCTTAGTTACTTCACCACAGTCTAGAAAATGTTGCTTACACGTAGATGAATCTACTTTACCTGAGAACGATGCTCTTCGCGACCGATTCTGCAGTGAAAAGGAATTAACAGAATATACTGTCTGTCAGAAGAATTAAAATTATTACAAATGGCCAGTCCTGATTCGAGGTAGTTAATAGCTATCTGACTGAAAACTTCATCCCAACGCGGAACATAGTTGCATGTGTGATAGATGGTGCTGCCATAATGGTCGGATGGGACAAAGGGTACGTTGCTTATCTAAAAATGTTTTTCTCTCTGTTCATCCAATTCGCAGGGTTACTTATGAATGGAGGGATTTTGGTGAGTATTTTTGTTCGTCGCAATCAGCCGACAATTCAGATATGTCGACCAGCTATCCGGAAAAGCGACGAACAAAAATACTCACCAAAATCCTTCCATTCATAAGTAACACCAATTCGCCCGTACGGATTCCACAAACTGCTATGTCGATTCATAGCTGCCGTAACCGGGAAGTCCTGACGCCGGAAGCCCGACCGTTGTCATCTGCATGGCAGGTGCCTGCATGGCAATGGAGGATGCGTCGGGCTATATCGCATTTAGCTAACAATTCATGATAGTCAGATACCGTCCTCCATGGCGCAGTTGCATAAGCTGCGGGCTAGTTGGCAAGAGCCACTAGCAGTCATGGGTTCGATCCTCCGCAGAGGGCTGAAGGATGCGCACCACTGATGAGCCCCAATAGGGCGAAACGGCCGTCTGGTGCTTTTCCGGATAGCTGGTTGACATATCTGAATTGTCGGCTGATTGCGACGAACAAAAATTTCGCAGTGTGATTCATCGAAAGCACCTAGTTTCTAAGATCCTGGTAAGGCGTTTAAACGAATCACAGTCAACTGTTATAACAGTAGGCAACAATATTAATTCGCACCATCTTATTTTCAGTAGTTATGTGTGAAGAAAGTAATGATTTCCAGTTTCTACTGTTGCATACACAGCTTAGATTACTTTGCAAGAGCAACTATCTTCGACTTTTTGCTGCTCTCTGGGACACCATCATCACATTCCATTCTGGAACTGATTATAAAAGAAAACTTTGTAACAGGTATGCCAGACGTGGTTTGTTTGGTCGATGTTTTTGAAGAACTCAACTTATTAAATAACACGCTTCAAGGCCAGTTGAGTAATCACATTTCAACCAAAGAAGTCATTATTGCCGGGAATTTTCACAGTTCCCAATCCTCGCTACAGTCACGGATAAGATGCAGGATGAAGGCTGCATTTTTATGTCAAATATTCACAACAACTCCGAATACGAATGAAACACTGGTTTCATAATCTGATTGACAGGGAGATCCTGATTTCGATTTTAGGATCATTTGATGAACATCCATGCAAGCTTGGAACAGAAATCCGGAAAATTCTCATAAAAGTTCAAAGTGACACCCTAGCATAATCCAAATTCCTGCAATATAAAAGGGACTTTGGATAATGACTGATGCCCATAATAGATTTCCCAGACTGTGGGAACTACCTGAAATATATCTCCTTGGTATCCATCCACTTTGGTTGAATGTGGATATAGCAGGGTGGTTTCTCTGACAAAGTAGTAACAGAGTGGAAATCACAACAGGAGGGGAACTTCGACTCTCACTGCCAAATCTGGAAGCGCATAGAAGCAAACCCGATCATGGACACGAGGCTCATGGATCGTATTAATATTTTGACAAAAGCATTGTTACCATACCACTTAATTCATCGCGATTTCTACATTTAAAATCTAATGATAACCAAACACAATTTTAAATATTAGTGATGTATTTGTGTAATTGGTGGTAACTGGTTTGATGTTGCTGCACAACAAATGTTAATTTGAGGCTGTGTAGGTCCGAAAGTGAGGTTTATAAGGGAATGAGCAATGGTGAGACCAACACTAAAATTTAGCCATCATAACAAAAGATACTACTATGATCAATGGAAATCACAGATTTACGTCTGTTAGGCGTTACGGATTGCTGAAACTGTGAATTCCTCCGTTTGGTTGGTGTTGAAGTGAATTGGGAAAATCATCATGTCTTCAACATGAGATGTCTCAAATGTGGGATTATTCCTAAAAGCCTCATTGTCAGATCACCAGACAGTTCTTACACATCTGCCAAGGCAGCCTTGAACGCAAGCGAAACATTCCTAGGATAACGGATTTATGTGAAAACTCGACGACTGAATGAAATCCGCCTTCATGCTAACCGGCTGAGCTGGGTGATGCAGACTGCTACAACGCAGACCATCTATGATAGACTTTACAACAAGGCCTCGGAAGTGAAATCCACGAAAGAGATAGCTGTGAAAGAAAGCCAAGTTCGTAAGTTCAATCATTTGATGTCTACGCATAGCAGGACCACTAGTGTCGAAGATATATTTGAATTTAGCAGTAACTATTACAATGCAAGTAATATGTCAGACAGGTTATTTGAACTTTTCTGTAAATAAGTCTAAGCTAACTGCAGAGGAAATTATTACCAGCGTTGTGACCGTGGCGACGAAACTACCAGTATCAACAGCTGAAAATATTCGTGCACAAGTGCTAGACATCATCGGATTTCAGAAGCCTGGGGAGCCATATCGTACAACAGCGGAGCGTACCGCATTAAAGGCCCTAAGAGAAGACCACACCATCATCATCACCAAAGCCGATAAAGGTAAGAGCGTAGTGATAATGAATAAATCGAATTGTGTGGAAGAAATGGAACAGCATTTAGCAGCAGGGTCCTACGGAGCAATGGTGAAAATATCGGTATTATCTATAATGAATAAAACTGAGGTAAGAAACCACCAGAGAAGTGTGAAGGACAACCTAGGGCCGGATAAATGTCATAGCGTACAACCGAACTCTATGGTTACAAATAGTATCTATGGGCTGCCGAAAATACATAAGCCCGAAGTCCCCGTTCCGCACATTGTAGATTGTCTCGGTTCTCCAACACACGAACTAGCCCGATATCTGGCATGTTTGTTGTCACCTCCAACAGGGAGAACAAATAAGTTCGTACGGAACTCATATGAGTTCGCGCGAAAGCTAGTAGGTCTGGCCATCTCGCCAGACAAAATAATGCTTATTTTCGACGTTAGCTCCCTATTCTTTAAGGTGCCCAAATATGACGCATTGGGGATAGCACAGCGTTGTCGTCTTACTGAGGACAATAGAATGGAGCAGCGAATGAAAATCACCGTAGACCAGATAATCAATGGATTTAAACTACGCCTTAATATGTCATATTTCACTTTCAAGTCGAAACTGTATTCTCAGGAACAGGGACTTGCCATGGGGTCACCAATATCCCCCGTGTTGGCAAATCTGTATATGGAAGACTTTGAGAGAAGGGCGCTGGAAAACTCCAGTAGTTCGCCAAAGATTTGGTGGCGCTACGTAGATGATTCGTTTGTGATTATAAAGCGAGAAATGAAGGATACGTTTCTAAACCATCTGAATCCATTAATGGATATATAAACCATACTATGGAACTAGAATCATGCAGTGGCACACCGCCATTCCTCGATTGGCTAGTTCACAAGAACGGTGGATGGCTTAGGACGACGATATATCGCAAGCCGACAGATACGGACAGAATGCTTCATTATGTTTCGGGTTAAGCAAGAGAAGTCTATGCCCCTATCGCATCCCCCCTGTGTCACAGAGTCCAGAATCTGAGTAAAGAGAAGGAGGACAAGAAGGCCGATTGTTAGGAGACGGTGAGAAAATTAGTAGACAGTGGATATCCTAGGCGGTTAGTGAAACACCAGTTGCAGAGAGCTCTAAATCCACCTCCGCGAAGCACAACCGAGTGCATTGGCACGGTGGGAATCCCCTATAAAAACGGAACCTCAGAATCAATTAGGCGAGTATTAAATAAGGAGAAGACAAGAGTGTTTTTCAAAAGAGTCAAACGCTCTGTTCAACACTTGTGCGTTTGAAGGATCCGCTTCCAAGAGATAGAACGACAAATTGTGTTTATAAAATCAATTGCAAAGACTGTGTACACGTGTATATAGGTCAAACAGCGAGAGAGCTACGCACGAGGATAGCAGAACACAAGAGGCATGTTGCACTTCCACCGAGAAATGAGCCTGAGTCATACTAAAAGATTCAGCGGTGGCCGTACACGCCCTAGACGCAGGACATGAGATTGATTGGGACAATGTTGAGATATTTAAGAGGGGATTGTCATCAACGAGCCAACGCTTGATTGCTGAGGCGATCGAGATTACTAAGACTAATAACCGTGTGAAGAGAACGGACGGGGTGGAGTTACTGAACGCGTGGCGGGTTGTGTTAACCCGGTCAGTCAGAAAAGGTGTCGGCGAACGAACTCAGGTCAGAGTGTGAATCAGCAGCTGCAAGAAAGGAATGCCTCACATGTGAACGATCAGTGACGTGGATCAATGAGAAACGCTCGATGCTTGTTGTTTCAATAGAATGGCCACTTGTCCAATTGACCTGTAATACTAGTATCCAATAATTCATGTTATGTCTTGCAACCTTCACCTTACCTTCCCATAAAAAGCGATGCCAATTTTCTACCAATTCACCTGGCCTGATAAGCTCTTGTGTCAATGGCAAAAAGTTGCCACAATAAAACCCTACCAAAACCCATTTGTATTCAAACCTTCTGAAATCACAAAGTACAGCTTCCTTCTCTTCTACAACGTTATTAACCAACGAATTTACGAAGACAGCACCGCATTTGAGCTAGGGCAGAATGCACTCTACCACACAGGAAATGTCGGCTACTTGCTACGCACAAAGCCTTCAACGTCATAAAACTCGATCGAATTTATTCTTAGTGAGATACACCGATCTGTGATAATAAGTACCCCTACTGATACGCATAAGTGCAAACCATGTCACATTTCACAGTTTCCTACAGTCTTTCTTTACTATAGAAAATGTATTGAAGAACTCTGTCTCACAACAAATTCTAGAAACATTGACGGAAGCCGGTATAAATAACATATGAAAGCTAGTTGCTTACAATCAGCTTGCCCATTGCATGTCATTACTTACAAAACCAAATCTTGTCTGTGCAACTCATTATCCCTCCCCTTTTATTATCTTCTAAGCCTCACAAACTGGAAAATGTAAATACAAAGATCGACACAGTTTACTTATTAGGTGATCGGGTTTGGGCACCGAAGGAAAATGCATGATCCAAAATTCTCTTGTTTAAATGTACTTCACATTTACGAATTTACTGCGCATAAACCATGAAAGCTGTTCACCATACAAATGATCGCTCCCGTTTATGGGACCGTGTACCGCTTGCCGGTATATATACAAATTTATTTAGTACATCAGGAGTGATTCCGATCAAACCAACTATCGTCCTATAACCCACTACCTTATTTTTTTTTAACTTGGTGGAAGCTATTATTTCCGATGCACTAACAACCTTCGCGGGATAATTAAACCTACCATGCACCAAAGCAGCATGACTCCCAAGAAAACCGATCGCACATTCAAATATACCGCAAACACCATACAAATGGAAGGAACCAGTAGGCACTAGCACGAACCAACTGGACTGAAGCAATAGATTCTGGTACAGCATTTGATGTGGTCTTTCCCGACTTATCAAAGGCGTTCGATTGATTAGACAATGACATACTGCTCGTCAAACTCCAGACCTCTGGTATTTGTGAGCCTCTCCTAGAATGGATCAGAATCTTTCTGCTACACTGACGCTTAGATGTACGAGTGGGTGAACACTAGTCAGTTCACATCCGAGCTGATTGCGGAGTATCACAGGGATCAGCACCTGGACCGCGATTATTTTTGAGATCTATTAACGATATCACACGCCTCCTCCACCAGAATTACCTTCTTTATGCTGATGACATCAAGCTGTGGCGGGCGATCAATACACCAGCTGATATCACAGTGGTCAATCCATAATCTACGATTCAGTGTGCGCAAATGTAGACTGTTGCATCTACGGCACGAGTTGATATACTCTAACTCGGCAACCAGGAATTTTCTATCGTCTTCTGGCGAGAAGCATCTGGGAGTTTTGTCCAGGTCGAACTTGGATGCTCCAATCAGGCTGAAACGGCGCTAAGGAGAGATATCCAAAACGTGGGCCTCCTGAAGCGTGTATTCGGACGATGCGACCCTTCGATTTTTCCACAACTTCTCACCTCATACATATGGCCACATGTGGAATACGCAATACAGGTCTGGCGATCATGGCTGAAAAGAGATATCGCCACCTTGGAGATACCCCAAGACTAGGCCAAAAAGAATCGCAAGGGTCTATATAATTTGCCGTAGGAAGGAAGGTTTCAAGTCCTTGGAGACTTTAGTGGACAGTATCAACGATTGCGCGAGGTCCTTATTGTGACTTACCTGAATTTGAGATCCCAAGCACATGTGCTGCTACTTGCTAGAGCCCAGTCACGATAGTAATTTAAGCTGCCACCATCTCAAGTTGGCGGAGCAGTACGGTCGTTTGCAATGCCGTCGGAATTTCTTTACGGTACGCGTTTGCCGTACGTGGAATGTCATATGTGCTCCCATGTCGGCAGAATTCAAAGCTCGAATCGACAGTGCAATTATTTCGCTGCACCGTCTTACATGACTCAGTACCCATGGATAAACACTATTGTCTGTAAACGATTTCACTGACAGTCAAATCCTGGATTTCGTTCCACTTCTTCACCTTCTGTATGTGCACACCAGGAGGACAATGGACAATGGTTTATTACGGGTAAAAAAGCATCGCTTAACAAGTCCCGTGGGATGGAAATTATTGCGAAAATAAATTGCATAATAAAGTGAAAAGCGTTGTGGTGGACTCACCATAGACTTATGTGAAATAGCGGAGATGTTCGCGTATTAAACATAAAATCCATAAATCCATTGGTTGAGCGTTTGGCAAGAAACCGAGGGAGATGCCTTGGATTTACAGTTTATGCTACCTATGCTGAGTTTACCGGTGTAAACCTAATTTTGCTAACAATTTTTTCTATTTTTAAATTTTACCACGACTATCGTACAGGACCTGTTAAACATTAGCTTTTTTACCCGGAGAAAACTATTGTTCATTGCTCAAGACTAACACGATCGTGTGTTATTGATCTCACTGCCGGTCAACTCCCCAGATTGTTCACCTTCTGCGCATATTTACCGGGAGGCGACAGGGCTCATATACTCTTCGCGTTTGTAGTCAGTTCTTATGAGCTCACAGTAGATTTATAGCTTTAGTACGTATACCGCGGCGAGTTCACCGGTGTGAACTTACTTTTACTGACAATTTTTCCATATATTGAAATATTCGACACAACTATCCTACGACATCAGTTAAGCTTTAACACTGTCCCTTTGTTCGACTGGATTAACCGCGCCAGATAATTTTGTGATCAAATCTAGAATGTATATACCATGAGTCCCGCGTGTCGTGAGGGTGTGCATTAACTTGCCACGGAAAACGAAGTGCGTCGGGTTTCCTTATCTCACAATTGTTACTCAACATTTTGACCGAAATACCCACTGATAAATCTCGCCCGCCTCCCATGTAAGATATACTTTCAAGTGGCAAAACGGTAAACACGATCCTCTTGGTTTCGGACTCAGATGGCGCGCAAGCGATGCTGAATAAACTTATGCGTTGTGCTGCACCTTCAATGGGATTGGCTCACAACACAAGTTCTCATAAGTATAGAATCGCTGAAATTGGCACATCGGTCTAATTATCCGAATATGTGTATCACATCAGGTGAACGCATTACGGGAGAGATCAGTTTACGCATCGTCAAATCTGGTGCGACCTTCGAATGACCTGGTCGCCTATGCAGACAATGAAGTATTTGGCTACTGGATAGGAGTTTACGGCTGATCAGTTTAACGTACGGGTAAGGAATGTGGCTACTGTGCTGACATCGAGAGACTGTCGTGTTTGAACTGTACAAAACGTTCGCTTGTCCCATTCTTGATTAATGGAACTTCATCTAGGGGAGCCTACAGATGAAAGACAGGAAAGCCACGGGTTCGTTTAGTGGCGTATTGACCTTAAAATTTCCCGAACTTTACCAACAGCTTCGCCTCGAGCCCACATAGCCACAGCGTGACACAAAACTTGACGTTCCTACACAATTCGCTACATCAGAACACGTACTCATACCTACCTAGAGATAAAGCGAAACGCCATTCAAAGATTCCGTAACAAAACGGAATCCTACTTGTACCAAGGGGTAGAAAAACCATGCGGTCTAAATCATTCCTCATCCGAAACGCCGTCTTGTGGAACAACATGCTAACCACAATCAAGACCTGTGAGAACCCTAAATCATTTACACTAAAGTTGACAGTTGTCTGATCTGGAAATGATGTTCTCATCCGAAAAATCCTCTGAAGGAATATTGCGGAATAAACGAAAAGCATAAAAGCGATTTCCATTTTTATTCATACAACAGCATGATCATTTCTCTATATATACTGATCCGTTCCCATTTTAGGATCAGCCTCTTGCATTTTTGAGAAATATAATTATATGATCATTATTATATCGACGATAGCGAATATCGCTCAGATCTGGTAAAATCATCAGCTCAGCAATATGGAAGCTCGTCAGCTGGCACTCAGCATCAAATCGTCTGGGTAGCACAAAGTACCTGGTGAAAACGAATTGCTCTAGTTGACTAGATGATGCTCCTCGCAAACCCGCAATCTGGTTACTTAAGTTTGGAACGTTCAGCAACACTGTGCTTAGCTGCATGGAACCACTAGGTGTCAAGTTAAGGATTTACCAGAACACCCGGAAGAGATTCACCGAAAGACCGATTAATCAGTGAGCTTACCGTCTTCAGATCGGCTAACTTAGTGGCTAGAAGTCCTATGGGAGAAATGGTACAATCACAAGATCAGCGATGCTCTGGTATTCGTTGCCATATTTCTGTTAAAGTAGATCAACCCTCCGAAAAGGGAAGAAAAACAAGAGGAATACGCAGCAAGCTGGAGTCCGTTGGAGACAAGACGTGAGTCCGAATTGCATGATTGATCAACGGCGCTGACCTCCGCATTTTCGCTTTGATTTGACCCTTGGGCATTGGCTGCGTTTGACCTTTTGGCCTCAGTATGTTCTGAGCTTTGAGGCAGATATTTGTTCTGACCTCTGGTCGCGAGGTTCGTCAAGTCAAGCTCAAGAAAACGCACCATTCTAGCTCTGCTTGACTACGTGAATCAAGGCGAATGGATTAACCGCACGTTGGTGCAGACTAGACCTGATCAACAGAACAAAAGTGATATCATTTATAAATCTCGAAATACGCCTGCAACCGACGGAGATAGGGTCATTTCACAAGGGATTATGAGTATTGGAATAATGTATTTGCTACGCAACGTTTCGCTTATGAACAGAAAACGCCCTCATGCCGAGTGAGTGACCTTAAAATTGGGAGACATTTCAAACTGGGCACGGGCAAACTTCGGAGCATAAAAGGTCTCTGTCCGGTGACGTGTAGTACAAGTTCTCTGAGAGTATATACACAAATCGACCGATGACAATTGCGTTGATAATTATGCTATTTGTGGTTGGGTTGGTGTTGATAGTCTATCTCAAGTCCGGATCCATTCATCGAAGCCCATCAAACTGGTCGGAGCAGGGCTGGGCAACAGAAGAAATAAAGTAAAGTGTGAGCTGTACGCCGCGCTACCACCACTGTTCGCGCGCAATCTGAGTATAGCATAAGCACGCCCGCCCTTACGCTGGGCATCAGGTATTCGATAATCCTGCGCCATCTATTCCAACCACGTAATTGTTGGTCTTAATGATACTGAACTTTTACCATAATTAATGGCTAAGAACTGCTCCTTGCATTCGTGCACTACACACATCCGCTTCCGAAACGAATCATAAGCCCCTAAATTGCAACTGAGATCTCGGGGTGTGTCTCCATTGGATACTAACGTGTACATCTTCAGTCAGAGTTGAGCCCCGGATGCGAGGTAGGACTTGTCAACATTTGTTTCAGTTACACGCCCAGACCCACGTGGATGAGAAAGGTAAAGGAGAGCGATAGGGCCAGAGCAACGACCACAGTACTTTGTGCCAGGCCGGCTGGTGACATGCAGGACCGGAGACGGGTGTTTCGGGTCACGTCAGAGGAGCGCCGAGGTGAATTGACGTTCGTTCCAAATTGAGCTGTCTTCCTGGAAGATTACCATATCACCCTAACAGTCTCCGAATTTCCGTCAAGAAATTGCCCTAAGAAACGATATGAGCCCCGGTATAATGTAACCTAGACAGCTGGTTTCAAAGAAATAAAATAAAATGTGTGTTCCTCGATGAACCGAGAACCGGTTCCTGGTCTGATCCTTTCAGGGACAGACCGTGATTTTAATTCGCTGCTCCATTCTATTGTCTTTAGTAAGACAACGCTGTGCTATACCCGATGCGTCATATTCGGGCACCTTAATGAATAGGGAGCTAACGTCGAAACTAACCGTTATTTCGTCTGTCAAGATGGCCAGACCTGCTACCTTTCGCTCGAAATCATAAGGGTTCCGTACGAACGCAGTTGTTCTCCCTGTTGCAGGTTGCAACAAACCTGCCAAATAGGGTACATCGTGCTTTGGAGAACTGAGACAATCTACAATGGGCCGAACGGGGACTTCGGGCTTATGCATTTTCGGCAGCCCATAGATACTAGGTGGAATCGTAGATTCCGGTTGTACGCTATACCATTTACCCGGCCCTAGGTTGTCGTTCATACTTCTATGGTAGTTTCCTACCTCAGTTTTACTCTTATTCATTATGGACGATACGGATATTTTCACAACTGCTTCGTAGGGCCCTGCTGCTAAATGCTGTTCCACTTTTTCCACATAATTCGATTTATTCCTTATCACTACTGTCTTGCCTTTATCGGCTTTCGTGATGATGACGGTAGGATCTTCTCTTAGGGCCTTTAATGCGGTACGCTCCGGTGTTGTAAGATTTGGCTCCCCAGACTTCTGAAATCCGATGATGTCTACCACTTGCGCACGAATATTCTCAGCTGTTGATAGGGGTAATTTCGTCATCACGGTCTCAACGCTAGTACTAACTTCTATTGCAGTTAGTTTAGACTTATTTACAGAAACGTCCAAACCCACTTTCAATAACATCATCTTTGCTTTACAGAGACCAGACTGTGTACAGAAGAAGACCGCTCGTAAGCAGACGGTGAGAAAATTAATAGACAGTGGATATCCTAGGCGGTTAGTGAAACACCAGTTGCAGAGAGCTCTAAATCCACCTCCGCGACGCACAACCGAGTGCATTGAGACCGTGGGAATCCCCTATAAAAAGGGAGCCTCAGGAGTAATCAGGCGAGTACTAAATAGGGAGAAGATAAGAGTGGTTTTTCAAAAGAGTCAAACGCTCTGTTCAACACTTGTGCGTTTGAAGGATCCGCTTCCAAGAGATAGAACGACAAATTGTGTTTATAAAATCAATTGCAAAGACTGTGTACACGTGTATATAGGTCAAACAGCGTGAGAGCTACGCACGAGGCTAGTAGAACACAAGAGGCATGTTGCACCTCAACCGAGAAATGAGCCTGAATAGAGGGACATACTAAAAGATTCAGCGGTGGCCGTACACGCGCTAGACGCAAGACACGAGATTTATGGGACAAAGTCGAGATATTTAAGAGGGGATTGCCAGCAACGAGCCAACGGTTGATTGCTGAAGCGATCGAGATTACTAAGACTAATAACTGTGTGAAGAGAACGCGTGGCGGGTTGTGTTAACCCGGTCAGTCAGAAAAGGTGTCGGCGAACGAACTCAGGTCAGAGTGTGAATCAGCAGCTGCAAGAAAGGAATGCCTCACATGTGAACGATCAGTGACGTGGATCAGTGAGAAACGCTCGATGCTTGTTGTTTCACTAGAATGGCCATTTGACCTGGAACATTATCATCCAATGGTCCATGTTATTTCTTGCAATCTTCACCTTACTTTCCTGTAAAAAGCTAAACCAATTGTGTACCAATTCACCTCGCCTGAAGAAGCTCTTGTGTCAAGAGCGAAACGTTGGCATAATAAAAACCTACGAAAACCAATTTGTATTTTTAAATCCTTCTAAAATCACTTTCTTTTTCCTCGCATGCAGTATATGTTTTATCGCGTTTTTCTATAATTGCTGCTTATTTTACCCTAGATACACCAGTAGAAACAACTCGATTTCCCGTAGTTGTTCAACAGAACCAAGAAGTGGCCACACCTAGCCCATTTACGATGATACGCAAAGACAGCACATTCTGGCTGATGAGGGTGGGCATCTTCGGAGAATGTATTAAAAACGTAGTCGGTCTGCATCAAATCAAAATAGCACGGGGCGAATGAGACGGATGAGTCAAATAACATCATCTGCGTATTGTCGATAAATAAAACCGGGAATATCAACTTGTGGCGGGAAGCGCATCGACGGCAGGCGATGCGTAGGGAATCACTGAGACAATCGCGTTGTCGTCCGGTATTGGGGGTTGTTGGGTGAGTTCCGTTGGCGAAGCAGCAGCGCAACCGTTCAACAGAGACATCCGCGCCAATCGCAGAACGTCACGCCAACCTGCGGTAAATCCAACACTGTCCTCCTTTGGCGGCGCGATCGGTTCGCGTATGTGAACCACTGTGATCGACTCAGTAGGAGATTTTAAGTGTAGTGAAAAGGGGCGACGATCCGTTGGTACCTCATCGGAGGACTTCGTAGACCTAAAAACGAACGCGAAAAGGGAAGAGTGAAGCGAACATTGATCAGACCACTCAGTTAGACTGTGACCAGTACTTTCTAGGAATATGCCGCTTATTGTCTATTATGGCTCTATCAGCGACAACAGTCGAATGCGCAAAATCAGAGCACGGATAATCAAAAGTCCTCGATAGATATGAATCACCCACTCGCGGCCGCGATACATAGCCTGGTGAAGAAACGTCTTAGTCAAAGTAACCAATTTGGAGAACAACCGGACATACTCATCCGTACAGTGGGCCAGAAGAATTCCAGATAATAGGTAAGCAATAAGAGTACACTTTTCGTTTTCTTTCTTTCGTCGTCTGGCTACCGTCGTTACTGATTTCGAGATTCCCAGCTAAATGCAAACGAGATGAATAATAAACTCATTAATCGTTGTGCCAAGCGTTGCCCGTCGTGACCCGGTGGCTAAAGGGACAGAAGTCCTAAGTAACATCTATATGGTCCCAAGTGTGAGACATGCTATGATATCAACTAGGGTCAAAACGCGTTATGGAGTGCAGTGGTTTCGGCCGGGGAATACCAAATTTCCATACAATACAGCCACAGTCATAGTGATCGAATTGGCCAAAGTGCTCTTCATTGCGAATTACGGTCCACATAGAGATTGCGCGTCGCAATCAAATCACACGTGTACTTCAAAGTGACCCTTCCAATCAATAACGTTTACTTGCAAATCGTATGACGGTTCCACCCCCTGACCAGTGGCTTAATGGCGCAGGTAATTAGTGTCAAGGATTCATGGGTTTGTCTCCTACTATGTTCAAAATGAAAGCGAACTTTTGTAGTAGCGAACTAACCGACAACAGTAATGCACACTGCGGCTACTGCACGAAGTATCTTTAGACAACAAACTGTTTTTTTGCCGCGTTTCGCTCTAATTGTTAGCTGGCGAGCTACAGCCACTGTAGTGAGCCCTTGTACAAGCTGCTCGTCGGATTAGCGTCATCGTAACAATAAAAGATCTTGAAGGACATTATGTGTGCCTGGATTTTTGCTAAAAAGATGTTAAAACATTCACAGAGACAACTCAGTTGATCAGCCAATCATACGAGGAGGACTATAGGAGTAGTTTAAGTAATTTAAGCGTTTTGAACCGCGGTAGAATGTCGGTCGGTGAGGATCTCAAGCTTGGACGATATTCCACATCAACACACGAGGATCATAACGAGGGTTCCTGTGTGACTCGTAGAAACAGTCGTCTAACTGTTCGGAAAGTTGCTGACGAAGTGGATATCAGCTAGGAACATGTTATCCACTTTGGGTGACAAACTTGATATGCATCGTGTCAGCGCGGACTTAGTTTTTGCATCATGACGATGCACCGACTTACGAATGGTTCATTATCCGCAGCTATCTAGCAAAACACCAAATTTCCACTCTGCTCCATTCATCGTATCATCAGGACCTAGCTCCAGCACTTATTCGTTTCCTTTCCCTAAAATCACGCTGAAAGGAGGTCGTTTACAAAACAGCAGAGATTAAAGACAACGACAGAAAAGACTTGTCCGCCATTCCAGAAAATTCGTTCCAAAACTTTCAAAAATGGAAGCACGACTGAGAAATGTAGACTGCCAGTAGAGGGGACTATTTTGCGGGGGATAGTGTTTGAAATGTTGTACAATGAGAAAGAAAAAGTTCGCTTTCTTCTTGAACAAGGTGGTAATCCAACAGTGACCAGTTAATCAGTTTAAGAGTACAAAGGAAGAATATAAAACAAAGGTGCACCAAAGGACTGGTGGGGGGCAACTCAGAAATAATTCCTCCGGGCGACCAAGCCCTAAAGTGCAAATACCGCAAGCCGCAGAATAAGTGAAGCGTATTCCAAAGTGGTGAGACTCAATGCAGTTGAAACGAAGAAGGCATACTTAGGAGTACTCACCCTTTACCCTCCTTCTTCGCGTTTTGTTCATTGAACTTCTTGGACCCGTAACCTGAAAACAAAATTGCATCGTCGGTTAGGTTTGTTAACGGTCATATGAAGAGAGGTGCGATACATGGAATTGTACTGTCACAACATAAAGAGAGGAAAAGCAGAAGCGATAAAATGAGCCAAAACAGGATAGGCGTCTACGTATAGACCGAGCTCTGATAAGCAGCCAACAACAGCATGCATGTGGCCTATTTTTTGAGCACCAACCGGTATCGCGTGACAGTATCAATAGGAGTCAGGTATTCAGTGCACTCGGTGCGGTTTCATTAAATGATAGGCTTCTGTCAGAGGCAATCTAACGGAATGTACCCAACGGGTGATCAAACACACAGCTTGATGCTGTGTTTGGTCTAGAAATGATTGTAGACCATTAGCAGGTAATGCATAGGGAACAATAAAGCATACTTTGGAAGAGGACCCGATGGATATACAAGCGTTGGTTCAGAGTGCAGCAGGCTTTGGCATGCGCTTCATGCCTCCAACTAGCAAGGTAGTATTGCACAGCTGGGTGAATACAACACCAGTTTCCAAAGGTACCGAGCAAGTGTGCTTTACTTGGCTGGGTGGCGGTATCGACTCTGGCAGTCGCAACAACGGTAACCTACAGCACACATCACTAAATTCCATGTCGCTACCCACAGTTCTATTTCATCATCATCAATACATATTAGATGAGGGTGGGATGCACCCCGAAAATTGTCGCAATACGATAGTACAGATACAGACTGGAAAAAAACGAAAAAGTAACATAATGCTGAATATCATGGGGCATGAGACCGTTGCTGGAGGGGGAAGCTAAAGCGGACGGTAGGGATAAAGGGACTCATAGCACGAACGCCAGTGAGGTCGGCTCTTCGGCATACCAGCAAGTGTATCCAACCAAAAGTGTTCGTCGTCCTTCGGATCTCAGCTCGGCAGACGGCAGACACCAACCGAGGCCAAGTTCGAAGTAAGAGTCCTTATTCTGTGGCCAAGTCACCGCTTGGTCTCATCTCTTACTTTTCATCCAGACCCCGGCCGCGCAAACAACGCACAACGCGGGAGTCGGTGAGCTGGTATGCGCAACACGTGGCTGCCATCGGAGCATTGTGCGGGATGTGCCGGTGTTGTGTGGTCCACTCGCTCCCCAGCATCAAATACACGACGCCGAACACCCTGATTGCTCACGCGGTGTGCCCACCGGACATGAGCTAAGTTGCGAAGGCAGCGGTGGTCGACTTGATGGACCAGGTTTCGCCCCCGTACAGAAGAGCTGAACGGACGGCTGCATTGTAAACTGCCCTTCAGGGCGAGTGTGATGTCGCGAATACGTCATAGATGGCGGAGATCGGCAAAAGCGTTTCGAGCTTTGCTATACGATAGGTGATGTTATCTTTGATCCCAAGAGCACTCATATACTTGAATAACTGGGAGACTTCCAGCTGATTATCACTAAGGGTCAGCGCAAAGGCGGGTCACTGGCAATGTTGGAGGACTTTGCACTTCGATGGAGCAAAGCATAACTCGGAACAATTGACAGCCAGCGCTAATCTGTCCAGTGTTGCATGTCACGTTTGGGGACTGTCACAGATTACGGCAATGTCGTCAGCATATCCCAAGACAAAAAGTCGCTCGCCAGGAAGCAGCTCCACACATTTTAGGTCGTGTCCAGCGAATGCTGTTTCCATGACTTCGTCAATGGCGAAGATAAAGAGGAAAGGTGACAGCGAGCAACCTTGTATCACAGCGCTGGAGATATTGAAGGGTGGCGACAATTTGCCACAAACCCTCATTCTGACCGAACAATGCGTGTACATCGCTCTTATGACATTAACATATTTCTCGGGCACATCTTTCCTGAGTAGACAGTCCCAAAGGGCACATCGATCCGCCGAATCGAAGCCACAGTTGACGTCGAGGAACACGACTACGAAGAGTCGCCAATAAATATGGCAGCGCTCCAACTATTGAGGTAACGTGATGTGACTAATAGAGCAGCGACTTTGACGAAACCCGGCTTACTCCACACGATTCTGGTTTTCACGGGTGCCAGAAAGTTTATGATGAACGATAAGGGCAAGTAATTTGGAGGCTGTTGTGATCAGACTGATTTCGCTAAGACTGCTGCATTACGATGGTGAGTCCCTTGAAAACTGGGACTATGACGCAGCGGTTCCAGTTTACTGGGACAGTCTCCTGTCCCACAGATTCACCACTATTATGCAAATCATCCGTAAGAGCAGCTCCCACGAATTTTTAGAGGGCCAGATGAAGTCCATCTGCTCCTGCGGCTTTGTACAATTTCAACCGTCTAATATCACTTTCGACTTTCGCGCGCGATGGCGGATGTAAGACAGGATGATCGGTGGTCGATCAAGAAAGTGATAACTCTGACAGATTAAAACTGCTTCTCAAAGTGCTCGGCCCAACGCTGTAAGCGCTTTGACAATGTGTGGATCGACTGTCCACTGTCGTCGCGTATGGTCAAGCTAACATCAGTTCTCCTGCTGCCCGTTTCCCGTATCAGACGGAATAACTTCCGATGGTTGCCAAGGGCAGCAGCTGTCGTCATCTCCGCGGCACAATGAGAACTGAGAGAACTGAGAACTGGTGGGAAGCAGCGAGTAGAGGTTGCTCTGTGTAGCTGCATCGTTCGTCGTTTTCGGACATGAACTTTTTATTTATCGTTTCGCTCTTTGTACTTTGCCTCTGCAAATTGTTTGTCTAGTAGCATCTTGAATTTAGCCACTGTGTTCGCTTCTACTATATGCTGAGGCAGGTCGTTCCAGACATTCACCACTCTTCGTTCGAAACAGAGTTGATGGGCGACCCGCTTCAAATCCGGGACGATAAGTTTATACCGGTGTCCTCGCGTGCAGCTTTGTGTGCGCAGATGAAGTAGTTGAGACCACCAAGCTTCGCGGTATCTCTTCAGGCCAGCACACAGTTAAGCACTGAGATCTTTACAAGTTTCATTGTGTTCGCTTTCAGCCGGAACACGTCGGCGAGCATCGATAAGTTCCAGAGACTTCGTAGTCATTCAATGTCCCGGTTGGCAATGTGATTTGCCATATGAAGACATGCCTGCTGCTAATAACGTCTGGAGGATTGCGACCGACGATTTTCACCTGTGTTCTGTGAGCGCTAACTCAGCTCGGATGCCAGTGCACTTGGATACGCATTCACGACATCTGACTTTGACAGTTAGCAATTACCTGCGTGCTTACAGCGTCCTTGACGAAGTTCGTAGAAACGCACCAGCAAGTGCCTGGTTAGAGTTCACGCTCGTGCTCCAAATCGAACGACAGTTTTGGACGCACCCTCTCCAATGGTAACTGGTCGTGCTGTGACCGATTTGCGTCCATGACAGGTGCTGTGTCAAAGTTAATGTTCGCGAAAAAGAGACCAGCATCTTCACATAGGTGCAGCAACCGCTCACAGTTATCATTACGTGTTTTCATCAGTGTTGGTCGCCCAAATGTAGATCATCAGTGGACAACTTAAAATTTTTGTAGAAAGTAGAGGCCACGATTAAAATGCACAATAATCTGTCTCGGCGGGGAATGGAACTCCGGACATACGAATTACTAGTCCGCTGCTCTACCAACTGAGCTACCGAGGACTGAAGGTCAGGTGCGCAATTTAATACAGGACTTCTGCTTGGTTCGCGACGTATTGCCAATCAGCTCACAGTATCTGTCCTGGTGTTGCAGATTGGCTCACTCGCTCGTCACTTCCCAATGAACCGAAGTATCTGTCCTTCAGGTGTTCAAAGGGCGATGGTAAATTTAGAGTATTGGTGGTTTTGTATGTCATGTTTGTAGAAAGTAGAAGCCACGATTAAAAGGCACAGTAATCTGCCTCGACGGGGAGTCAAACTCGGACATACGGATTACCGGTCCGCTGCTCGGTCAACTGAGCTGCCGAGGACTGACGATCAGGTGCGCAATTTAATACATGACTTCTGCTTGGGCTTTTAAATCACCAACCAGTACCATAGTATCCGTACTTATTCTATAACGAAGGAGCGCGTTCAATTTATTCCCGCGCAACTTCAAACCTTTGAAGGAGCCAGGCAATCTGACAGCGCACATCCGGCTGTTCATTGGGATCCAATCGATCAGGGCAGCTTCAGCCCGGGGGCTCAGAACAATGACCACACCACGTTGACCGGCATTTGATACTTCGTTATCAGCAGAGAAACGCAAGGAGAAAATACCGCCAATGTCACATGATGGGGATCGCAGAGTAACCACAGAACTCGAATATTGCAAGCGGGTCTCTGATAAACAGCAAATGTCCACCGGTTGTTCTGTTTATAGTTGTTATTCCTTTTGAAAAACCCCAGTAAACCATACTGCGGAACATGTTAAGCCTGTTTTTTTGTCCACAATAAACCATTGACCATTATATTACCCTTAATCACAAGAGACCAGCTGGTTCTAATGTAATTCTTTTTCAAGGAAATGGTGCAAATGAGCTAGCGGTTTCAGTGGGTAGGTACTTGTAAAATAAGGAGAAAAGCAAAGGAACTGACGGTCTAACACCACATTTAAAATAAGTTCGCAGCGCTGCGATCAAACACCAATCAGATGCCTCATTAATCCTTAATTTGATGAATATGTCATTTAGCCGGGGAGCTGTTCTATTTCGATCAGATTTGATTTGTGATACGTATGGGGGCCAAATGGTTGGAATATGATTATCTTCCGTTCCACATACAGCTGCTATACGTAGGGAACCTCCATCAATGTAAGATTGGATTGAGCACATTGTAGACATTCCGCTGCGTTGGATATCGTTCCCTTCCTTAGGTTGTTGGCAAACGGTAGCTTGCCCTGCGCCTCTAAGTAAGAGAGAGTCTAGTCGAAATGGCCTGAGCTGGCATCAAAATGAGGTAACCGATCTACTCCTTGCAGAAAGCACTTTGGAATAACAAGTCAACATTGTTCACTTTGACCATCCGTGTCTCACCAATCCACTCACGCCTGAAACGGACATCTAGTTCGCTCGTTCAAGCCCTCTGTTAGACCGTTTTGACTCCATTACCAACGAACTCGATCAAGTGAGGCGGTGTAACCCCGTGTTCCGGACTGGACTAACTTCACCTTATCTTCAAATCCCAGGCTTTGGAAGCAGTTCGTGAAGAAGCACCAGCTTTCGCCCCCCTTGTTGCCCAATGCTGGCGCGCGCAGACACCTTGCGCACCTACAGAAGCATAGACACAACCGCCTACTATTTGAGCTTGACCACACAGCGCGATTGTTTTGTACCCCAGGTGAGTCAAGCTTAAGCAGTCATGCTGGCATATTGTCCGAATGCTATTGGTTGATGCCGGTTGACCACACAATGCGTCCTGGATGCAATTTCGGTGGGTTTTGTGTTTTGCGTTAAGGATGAAAGGTGCTGTCTTATGGGTGAAAGCGGTTGCGCTGTTGATGCAATCAATTGTGAAATTGTACAGATGTTGATGGTTGGTTTGTGCACTATGCACCATTTCATCAAGTGCCTGCTCGTTTTGCCAATACTACTTATTAGTACTGCATCGTAGTCGGTTGATTAGAAAGTAAAACGGAGTACAATGAAACGGAGAAAAAGTGAGTTCTGATTTTCGTTTGTTCTCCGTGCTGAGGCATTGTGCTGCAGACGTCTCGTCATCAGCCGAGGTGACATCCCCAGTGCCTCACTGCTTACGAAAACCAGAACAGTCAACCCGAGCTACAGGCATTCCGATTTATCGCAAACGTGAGTTCGATTAGTGAGGGTCGTCTGATTTTCTATGGGGGCTTCGGGATCAGTCGCTTAAATAGTGTGGAACTCTGTTGGAGAGAGTGCGATCAGGAAAGCAACTGCACCCACGAATTCACGCTATCCCCGATTGCTGATTCGTGACTCCGTCATGTGACAATTTTCATGTGCTCTTTCATCCATCCATCTATTCACTGTAAAGTGGTAGCAACCAGTCGTTCCTTTCACTTCCTCGGTATTTTGAATCGACAACCGGGGGTCTAGATAACTGGACCCACCACAAACCGGTGTGCGGATCGCAGTCTAACTGAATTGCTGTTCCTTCCATTGCTGCTTCCGCTGAGCGTGAAAAGCGATGCGGGTTACCTGGCATGCGTGAATTTGATCCATAGTGCTGATCATATCAAGGAATCAGTCAGACTGTGAGGACCGATCACCAAGTCCCGCAGTAATGTGCTGTATCCCGAAGATTCGATACGCACACCGATACAAGCAGCGGTCTTCGTCACATCAGCCAGTAGTGCCCAAGTCATTTAGACACGTCCGTTAGTAAAATGTCTGTGGCAGATAAAGCAAGGTGAAGCTGACGACAATAAGTCATCCTACTTACACCACCATCAGTGAGACTCAGAGTTTGATATGTGGAACTAACGTAGAAGGACTTTGAGGCATACATTTCGTCTAGAATGGCGTGAAGATCCCAACCGATAAAATGGGGTTTATATAGTCTGCAAGTAAGTAAGGAATCAGGGGTGGAATTTTACCCTCGAGAATGATAAAGTTAGTACGACAAGTCATTAGCACGGGTCATCAAGACGAGTAAAGTAGTTCGATTAGCCAGGGACGAGTGAAAGCCACCGGATTATATCCTATGAGAAAGCAATGGGATCGATACATTGTTGAATTCATCAGAAGTTAAAGGCACATTCGAAGGGAATGGAGCACAAACGATAATCAGTAGCCTGATGACGCTCTTCCGAGATAGCTGGAACAAGTAACAAAAATTGGAAGCTGTACACAGTCAAACATCGTAGAAGAGCGTTGTAGACAAAGGTGTTAATGTGCTTCAACGCCGCGCTCGAGGGATTGGTATAAAGCGACTACGCAAGGTGAATCTCAGTGAAATGAAAAGCGAAGGTGGATGGAGTCGGCCGTTCTTCGTGGCATCCGTGAATGTTGGTTCGTCCAACGCTCCAGACTAAATCCCACACTGTGGTAGCTGTCGAGCGAACAGAATTGACCCCAAGTCGACTTCTTGCTTGCTCGCGTTGATAGCCCCCAATTGAAGACATCAAATGGACGATGGATCTGGAATGGCGAGAATAGAACTCAGATGGATGCTGCGAGAGGAACAACCGGATGAGCTGCGCCAATTTCTGTGTGATTCTAATTGACGTGAGGTATAAAATGAGCCTGTTCTTTAAACAATAGGATGTTGATCGAGACCCAGACTTAGTTTTTGATTCACGGACGACCATCGCGAAATGGTGGCAAAAACGCAGACGTGCCAAGCCCCGCTCGCCTTCGATGAACACGTGTTGATCCCATTACGACGTCCTCTATAGATGACAGAAAGCACATTCCCCGATAGCTGGAGGGCGTGGAAAGCGAAATGGATGGAATTCACGGCGCTGATCCAGTTGAATGAATATCCGAGGCCATAGCAGGTGGCTGTGTTGCGGAACGCTATCGGTCATAGAGAGTGGTGTATAATGGAAGCGCGAAATCTCTGTGACCATGACCAAGAAGTGGACCCTTCGCAAATAATCAAGAGAATCGGGAATTACTGTGACAGTCGATTAAAAGTTCTCATTAGCTGTAGCCGGTCGGCGGATACCTATTCAGTGGACAAGAAAGGTCAGCAAGCGACGCAGGATCCCACAATAAATTACCCAGAGGGCGTTAGAGAACAAAGCGGGCCCGTAGCCTTAAGGATCACAAGCCTGCATTGTAATCTCAAGGTGCGGGGCCGGGCCTGCGTAGGGACCGGCCGACCCTCCAAGTATCCTTAGCCCATGTGCAACTGGTGGTGGTTGTGCGGCAGCGAAGCGTCGGTACTGCGTACCGGCGTACTGCTGATGCCCTTAGAGAACAAGTGTGTCTTTCCAACACCGTTGACACAATATTGACCAGTGTCATCACAGCCTGATCTAAGGGTCACTGGCCGCATGCTACCCTCGAAAAACTGCATCGGAGTAGAATGCAGTACAACACACAGTCGTTTCAAAAGGTCGAACGGGAAAACTCAATAAAATAGACACGATTTAAAAAGTCAATGAGACGCATGAAGACCCTCGACTCATGGTACTGGAAAGAAGAAACGAGCGTTCTATCATGGTCAGGACAAGTTCGATTCAGTGTTTTCTTGCAGTCGCAGACGAAGGAAGTCATTGCTCGCAGCTACGGTTCTAATGCAACCCGAAGTAACTGCGACTACCATTCCGTTATACCAGGAGCTCACCCGCAGTGGACGAGAATATGGAAACTGCAACATAAGAACTGCGAAAAAAAAGAAAAAAGGAGGATGTGATGGTAGCTAGCGAGCGAGCAGCAGACTCCAAGCCGACCTATTGCATTCTCGCGTCAGTAGTCCCCACACGAAGAACTCAAATGGATAATTATCTGGGATGGCGGGAATGAAACTCAAGTGGATGTCGCGAGAGCATCAACCGGATGAGCTGCGCCAATTTCTGCGTGATTCTAGTTGATGTGGGGCATAAAATGGGCTTCTGTTCTTTAAACAATAAGATGTTGATCGAGGCCAAGATTTAGTTTTCGATTCACCAGGGACCTTTACGACACACACGACCCACCCGCTACTTGACTAGAGATTTTACAGAACATGAAAGAGGGCAGGCAGTACTGTTTGCGCTTATTTTCTAATAGAACTTCCTGTTTAAAGTGTGCTCCATGCTGAGGCTTTTGTAAGGTAAGTTTGCTTATGAGGTGGGTAAACGGCAACCGCATAGAATCTGCCCCGCTGATGCCTCCTCCTCAGCTTCCAAAGTCAGCCAGCTAGTTGTGACTGTGAGAGGAAGTTCACAAGTAGTAGGCGGTTTGGTCCTGAGTTGTCGCCTAGACTAGGTTTCACTTCCTTCGTCACCATGTAGGACCTTTAACTTATTCCGCTATTTTTAGCTCTTCTTATGCACTATGGAAATACCAAACATAAACATCTGGCCCTTCACTCACATCGTTCAAACTATTGTCACCCAAGCAATCAATATGCACCTTTGTTTGAACTCTGGCTAAGAACATCCAGCCAGGGTCATTGCAGTGTTCCTTCGCAGCCTTCCTCATTTCTTCCGTTATGGAATTGTGGGAGCGATAAAATAGATAATTGGGAATACCAATATTTGCTTCTTCGCGACATCCTATAAGAACGACGGGACTCGGTTATGAATCCGGTACCCAATCTGCCTCTCATAACCGTAGCAGAATAGTGAAATTGTGTGTTTGTATGATAGTAGCGTGAAAACCAGATAGTGAATACGTGATGTACCCACGTAGGTAACTGTTTCGCTCACTGAATCGTTTCTGAACTCCGTGCCGAGGCGAAGAAACTCTCAATGGATCAGGAAGCAGTGCCGTTCCATGGCATCCGTTCTCTTCATTTGATGCAACAATACCAACAACGGATGGGTTAAATGACGTGGTGAGACGCAACGGAGAGGAGGGTGCGAAATGCGGTTTCGAAATCGCGGTGGGTGCGAGCGGTAGACGACAGCGAATGTGAGAAAACGCCATCAGTACTGGTGTGAGCTCATAAATACTCAGAGGAAAGTACTGACCTATTCGCCATCCATTAACCCCATAGAGGAATGTAACGACCAGTGATTAGTCGGGTCGAAAATGAGACAATCAAACCGCAGTTGTAAAAATATTGATGTAATTGAATACACGGGGTCAGTCGAAGACAAACTTTCGCAAATAAACCGCAAGCGTACACAGAGATAATGGGTCTCAGTACCAGATAACAATGACGAGAGTAGATCACATTTGAAGGGCTCGCCCATTTCCGTTATGATTCCCATTCGAATCGACATACGCGTGGAGCTGAATACGGGTAAATAGGAATCACTGAAGTCGAATGTGGTCATCATTTTACACATCAGCTGGAGGTGAAAAACCCCGACTATTGTACCGCAATACAATTAGATTAAGTCACAGCAAAAAAACAACAGGATAAGAGAACATAAAAATTATTTGCTTTTATCTTGTTTTATACATTGGAAACAAGGTCGTGGTTGAAGAGGGATGTAAAGCGGGGCGGGGCGGAAGAAACTCGCAACGCAGAAGCCATAGAAGATGGATCTTCGCTATTAACAAGTGTATCCAACCAAACGTGTTTGTCGTCTTTCGGATCCTAACCAGGAAACCGCGAGGTTCCATTGGAGGCTGTAGCAATTGAAAAAACGACTACCTTCTCAAATGTACTATGGTGTTTCACTTTTCACTAGTTATTGTATAAGTTAATCTAATTAGCTGAATCGATGCACATTTGGAAGCTTGTCATTACTTCACTTCGCTAAGCGCGAGTTCGTAGTGTTCGGTGCGGTTGCTTAGTATCTGGTGACAGAAATTACTGCTACACTCAGATCACGTTAGGCATCGAGGCATACGGTTAGATTCGGATATTTAGAAGTGTTGGAATTAACTCTTTCTTTCGTGACTGACTGAGCTTCTTATTAATCTTTGGTGGATTGTCTTCCTAGTAATAATAATATTAATGTGTCAGCTGTACACCGTAACGACGCTTCGCAGTCGCGCGACCACCCTCAGTCGCGCACGTGCTAAGTATAACGCGAGGACGCTCAAACCTACGCGGACCCGAACCGGGGACTTTATGGTTGCAAACCAGGCGCGCAGACCACTCGGTCACCGGTCGACTTCCTAGTACACAAATGGTGAACCCCATGCAGAATTTATTTTGGTTTCTAGCATATTTCTTGAAAGCTCAGAACTCCCATTCTTATCGTTTGCAGAACCGAAATGTCTCTTGATCCAATGTCTTCTCATGTTCCTGAAAAGTTTATCGACTTTTCAGTTCCGACATTTTGCGTTTCCAACGCGCAAGTCTAGTATTTTGCAGTTGGAAGAACTGTTTCAATGCCACCGTAGTAATTTACCGTACATCATGTTCTTTTTCATACTGAAGTGCACCGCAGTTTCCGACGAAGTAGGGCTTCAGTAACTTTTTTCAAATGTGGAAATTAGCGATCGCGTGTCACCGCAGTATTTCCAATACATGAGCCCTCTCATCGTTGAAATCAGACTGTTCCGTCTCTGACTGTTGCATATTGATCGTGAGTCTCCTGAAAACTGAGACTATGACGGAACGGCTCTAGTATAAAGGGAAGATTTCCTTCACTCACAGCTTCACTAGTAAGTCGTGTAAATCAGCCCGAATTCGTAGAGGGCTGGAGGAAGTATCTGCCCTGCGGCCTTATTCGATTACATTAGATTTCTGTGCTGAAGGCGGACCAAAGGGGACGGCCAAGTAACAGGACGGTCAGGTGAATATCGGCACATACGAGTGCGTGGTCAGAGTCCACGTTTGTGCTCCAAACAGAGCGGTAGTTTTAAATGCAGCCTCTTCAGCGGTAACTGATTGCAATTTCACCACTGTGTCCACAGCAAGTGGACGTCGTGTCACTCTTCTGCGAGTGGCACGTCGGAAGTTAGTGTTCGCAGGAAACAGAGCATTTTCACGTAAGTGTAGTAACTGCTTACAGTTAGCATTACGCGAGTCGACGCCGCGATGGTCACTCAGATTCAGCTTATTAATGGACAGTATCGAACTTGCGCGTTCAAATTATCAGCTTACACTACAGTATCCGCACTTCATGTTGTGTTAGTTGACTTCTCTGAGTGACTTATTTGCTTCGGGACCTTCGTATAAGTAAAACAATGCACATTTCTTTTTCGCAGGTGCAGCTTTGATTTCTCTGGAGACCTGTTTCCTTATGTTTTCAGTTCAATTATTCGCTGAGGAAAACTACGTTAGCGATCATTCCGGCTGGTGCACTTTGGAACTCCCCACTCTTTATCTCCAGCTGGGCAGCCTGATATTTTGTTTTGGGATTTTGAAGCCAGTGCCAAGCGTGCAATCCGAGTGAATATTCATGGTGATTTCCAACCCGTAATATACTTTGCGACGGGAGTGTTGGTTTTCTCTTCCTAACCATGTCTGTCGATGCTGATTTTAAGTAGAATATGCGAGCTCAGATCAAGCTGATAGTGATGCGCATCTCAAATTCGCCACCTTGAAGTCGCCATACTTCCCTAGTAGATCAAATCACAAGGAACATTGATGCTTTCCAGTATGACCCGCAAGCTGATGTGACATTCGAATTATGGTCCAAGCAATATGTGGATATCTTCTCACCTGGACTGGATAACAGAGAAGAGGAGCCAAAGTTCGGCTACTTCTCCGGAAATTGGACCCAGCAGAAGACATCAGTTACTCAAACTTTATCCGCCCTGCAGAACCGCGATCATGCAGCTTCAACGAGACGGTGCAGATCTTGATATTGATTTTGGGAGACACTTCATCTTTGTTTAACACCTGCTTCCGGTGTCTCAAGATAGTCAAGCGGGACGCCGATGACTTGGAGACATACGCTGGCCTCGTCAATGGCGAGTGCGGTTTTCTCAAGCTTGAATCTTTCACAGAGGATCAATTGCAATGCATAATCTTTGTCAGGTCTCCAGTCACCAAGTGATGCAGACCCTAAGAGGCAAGATTACTGGCTGAGACCGATTTGGAACCTGACAACACAGTAGCACAATTAGTCTACGAAAGTGAGCGTTTCCCAACCTAATGCATGATGCTGACATAATTAGCCTGCTGATATTTCTTCACTTCCTGTTCCATGTCTGCAAATGTTCGCGAATATATAATTTCACCAAACGATTAAACGAAGGAAGATCGTCCACCATGATGGCAGCAGCTTCCAACGACGCGCCGCGGGCTCATAACTTCACTTCGTTAGCTACTTGAACAACAACAGGGTTTAAAATCTACAACTTTATATTACCACGTACCATAAAATGCTCCTGAAGCTCTTCAGTATACACCACAATACATCAATAAGCAACATGGCCCACATGTAGCAAGGCGTACCAAACCGCCCTCACCAAATTATCAGCAAAACACTTTGGTTAGAATCCCGGTCCCTTCCGGTAGAGGTCTGCTATCTTGACTTTAGCAAGGCTTTCGACTCAGTAAATCACCGTTTCCTACTTGAAAAATTAGCATGGTTCGGAGTACATCCTAGACTTCTGTCTTGGGTGTCAGAATTCTTATGTGGGAGAACGTTTCGAGTTAGAATCGGTGATGTGAGTTCTAGTGTGGGCTTGGCTTACAGTGGAGTACCCCAAGGATCGGTGCTAGGTCCACTTTTGTTTCTTATGTTTATAAACGACTTGGCTCCTCTTATTGAAGACCCCTGTTACATCTTGCAGATGACTTGAAGCTAGTCAGCAGGGGCAACGTGCAACACTGGCCAAGGATATCATCAGTGTGGCAAACTGGTCGAAGCAATGGGACTTGCCCCTTGAATGCAAGCAAGTGCCAAATTCTGACCACTAGTAGAGACGTACTTGCAGTTCAGACTTCCTTTGGTCCCTTCCCCCTTACAATGCACTACCCAGGCACGCGATTTAGGAGTCATCATGACGAGCAGCTTCAAGCCTTCGATGCAATGTCGATACGCCGCCAACAAAGCGCGACGAGAATTGTTTCGCCTCAGGAGGGCTCTGTGTAATACCAAGCCAGAAGTGTTCCTGCCACTATACAAAGCAGTGGTTAGGCCACACTTAGAGTATTGTGTTCAAGCTTGGTCGCCCTATCTCCGTGATGATGTTCTTTGCCTGGAGAAGATTCAAAGACTAGCAACCAGTATGGATGAAGGTCAACGGGGAAGCCGTATGAAGATCGCCTAAAGAGCCTGGTGTTGTTTTCCCTTGAACGGCGTAGACTGAGAGGCGATCTGATAGAAACATTTAAGATCATGAAGGGCTTCAGTGCCATCGTGCCTTCTGATTATTTGAGCTGGCTGATTCTGAACGCTTGCGTGGAACATCGCTTGAAGCTCAAACAACAGAGAGCTAGACTGAACGTCAGGGCTAAGTTCTTCTCAAATCGTGTAGTGCGCAACTGGAATAAGTTGCCTTCGGGACTAATGGAGTGTGAGACTGTGGTTGCCTTCAAAGCAGGCCTAGACAGGTGCTGGCCGCGTATTTTTCCGGAATTAATATAATCCTATCCAATTTATTCGCATTGTTATCCGATGTTGATCCTTGTAAAAGCAAAGATTGCTCATCTCACTTTGCTTCATTTCCTTTTTGCAGAGGCACGAAGAGGCGATCAAAGAGTCGAAGTGCCGGGGGCTCTGGTTCGCTTACCGGTACAAGAAGCTGGACGCTCGTTAGGCGGAAGCCTGTATCGTCCACGGATTTTGACCTGACCTGACCTGACCTGACCTGTGCCCAATGTCCTACGCAACTTTCGTTCCGTTAGAGTTTCGTGAGACGGTCGATCTCGCATTATATCCGCGGGATCTTAATACGATAAAATCCCCCGTCCCTAGTAGTACTCAAGTGGCATCAGTCCTAGAGATTTGGACGAGAACGGCACAAGGTACACGCTCGCACATAAATAAAGCGTAACGATCTACCTCAAAGTATTATGCGCGTAATAATTGCTATGAACGTCTATGTACATTACATTAAAGACGTTGTTTAGCTACAGCATTGAACTACCTGAGTACATTCAATAGCATTCTAGACTCTGTAGCGCGCTATTGTCGCCGTAGCAAGCCAACAAGTAAGTTGTCGTCGAACAGCCTATATTTTGAGCGTCGTTTCCACTTCTTTTTACCTTCCCATTTCGTCTTCTATGTCCCTGGAGTATCAACCCCTCGTGCGCTTTTATGCTCTCCATCTAGCCGCCTGGCGCTCGGTCCTCTATCGGCAGCTGTGACAGTACCGCCCAGCTAGCCAGGAGAGGTGACACAAACACATCGTTCATCCAGCTCTGACACTTGCTAGGTGGTTTTCCAGCTGCCTAGGAAGTATCTCCTTGCCTTTCAGCCCCCCTCTGTCTGCTACGACCCACGTACGCCCCGGACTCAGAAGCCCTCGGAACCGTCGACCAGATGCACATTACAGGCCCCCTTGCGTTTTGTGTTCTACCAGTTCGCCTTGAAATTAGAGTCAAGTATTTGCACTACATCCAAATCAACCTGCTAAGTTAGTTCATTCCCGCCAAGAAGACAATACGTTGGGGTTTACTTAGCCTAGCGCATAGTATCGAATGCAGGGTGTGGTAGACAGCTAACACAAAACAGTGTAGTTACGAAGGTTGTCCAACGCCTGTTATACATGGTGAGTACTGTCAAATCTGGTCATGAGAAAGCAGAACTTCAACTCGTCTGTAAACTCGATGGAGGTGCACCAACTTAGGTGGCACAAGTTTGTTACATTTTAGCAAATAGTGCAACGACAGTGTTCCAGCATCTGATGCATTTACGTTTGACAGGCGCTGCGCATTAAACTTTATTTAAGCAGACTGCATTTGGTCGATGTAACTTTTTACTCGGTAAAGCCACTACTCTCTGCTTCACTTCGGTATGTCATTGTATTCCAACAGCATGCTGCTGAAAACTTAGGGATATTTTGTTACCAGTTGGCAGCCAAACATTTAGAAATATTAATGAACTGAATAGTTAAGCACCGACTCCCAGTCAGCAGTATTTTCTAGCTTTGCTCCGTTGCCTTTCAAGGTGATCAGGTAGGCAAAATTTCTGCGCAGTGTCACTGTCACATTTATGCTCTGCCAACCCACTGATATTATGGTAAAAATACCGTGAACCTTTTTTATCGCGGTCATCTTTTGTCTCTTACATTTATACGGCCTCATGACATGCCAACTAATAAGTACATAAAACTGTTCATCATTCGTTGCCAGATTATTGTTTTATTAAAGCTGTTACCGATACTGATTTCCTCGATGCTTATGGTTTCACTAGTTGTTGTTCTTCAACATCCTAGGTACTTCCGGCATGCTTCACCTTACGTACACTCACATTTGGACCTTTTACCAGTTCCCATCAAAGCTTTTTGTGTGTGGAATCCATCCTAAATGGCTCTAGTAGGATTTATTTCCTTTAGAAGCAAAAGAGAATTAACATCCGCTATAAACATATTAATGAGAAGTGGGCATTGTGGAAATTTTACCACTAGATCGACATACGGTTACTTGGTGTCCCGAACAAAGTCATCAGCGCAGAGTTCACAAAACAGGCAAACTTTGTCATAATATGTAAGCACGTTGGTGATGTTTTCAAGTAACACCAGAGTAGAGATGCACAAGCTAAGTAGTTTCAGCATAAGCAAAAAGTTAACATTGGGTCTACTTAGGCTAACATTACCAGTGCCTAAATAACGTTTGCATAAGGCTCACCATTTTTCATGGGACTGGAATGTGCTGTTTTTCGCTGACAAGCTCATATCCAACTATTTGGTTTGTCTGTTCAGCGACCGATGCGCGACTAAATTCAGTCGCTATGACTTTGCTGCTGGTACGATACGGTAAATTAGAGAGGTGCTTTGAATTTTCATTTCCGTTGATTAGATTCATTTGATGATGTATTTCAAGGTGTTGCTTGTTATACTGCCAGCGTAACAGACAGTTAAACACCGAGTGTTGGGTCTATTATAAACCATAATAACGGCACCTCTAATTGGCAGAAGTATTGGATCACTAAGTTCATACTGGAACCATAGCAAGGTTTATGTGGTTCTTTTAAGGTGAAATCCAAGACAGTCGGAGTTTGCCCCTTTATGAATCTGGTGAACCTAACCACAAACTGATACATGGGTGCCTCTAGCGCCAAATCGATAGGCTCGGTGGTCGTTTTGTTCTGCGCATTATGTTTAATTTTTTCCTTACTGACTGCTCGTTAGCTAATTGTTACACTACATATCTTTCACGATGCTTACGCATTGACTGATTTAACGCGTTTGTTATTGCCCATACGTCCGTTGAATTTCATACTACCTTGTTAGACTTTTGGCTCATCTGTTTAACCTGATTTTTGAGCTTTGTTCGCAACTTATAATATGATGCGCGACTAGCTGATCTTGCCAAAGAAATCAAGCCTAACACCGCACCAAATATACCTGTCACTGATTTATGATATGATACCGGTTGAAGTCATATTTATTCCGAAGTACACGCAAGTCTCATAACTCTAGCTCTGTATGACATCATATTTTCTTTAAAAAGTAAAGTGGGCTTACCATAGTAATCCCTAATCTCTGACTACGTGCACTGTTAGTTGTCGATCCGTTGGGCCATTAAACTTCCAGACAAAAATCACGCTCTATATAAATGTTTTCTTCTGAGCAACCATTGCATTTTCACGTATACTTTACTGTAAAGCACTCTGCCGAGTGCTCAAAAAATATTCAGCTGACATCTATCTGTTAGTGCCTGGTTTAAATCATGTTACATACTTAACGTATATCTGTTGCTTGTGAAAAACGGTTTATTTATCTTAACGAAACAGTTAGTCACAAAGTTAACCATCATTAACGACTTATGTTGAGACCACACTACATTTTGCTGACTTCAACAGTACCTGGATTCTTGTCACCAGTGTGTCTCTATGCTACCCCGCGCATCTAGTTGGTTTGTTCAAGGCGCTAAGTCATTGTCTGGCATTAATCATTAACGTCTGCCAACTAGTCCTCACATTTCGCTAGAACGCTAAATACATACTGTTGGTTCACTTGCTGCTTGTCTGATCGCACGAGTGTCCTTTGAGTGAATGATTTCTGTCCCATTTCAATCCCCTGACCGTCCTTTATCTTTACGAACAAAGCTACGTCAGAACAATTTTCGGACAGAAATCGGACAGCACTTCCTAGTGCAATCTGCCATCTGCCTTGGCGGAGCTGTACGCTATCGGGCGCGCCCCCAGATTGCGCGTCGGGGGATGCCTTCCTTGTAAAGGTATCTACGAATAAGTCTCATTTGTCTCGTAGGTGAGATGAGTAAGTAGTCGCGGACAATCAGTGTCAGCGTCTCAGAGCGTTTGGAGATCTAGACTAGTCGCCTCGTTCTCCATCAAATACCACAAGCGCTCGTACGGCACTGTGTCACAGCCAATGTGACCGGCTATAGGGTCACTGACCACTCACTTCTGTAACGCGAAGTGAGTACCTGGTTGGCCATCGGCTTCTCTGTGGACTGCTACTGAGCACATAGAAGACGAATGAGCTAGACGGATGTCAACGGTCTCCGTTAATCGTCTCGCTGCCTTGTAGGTCAGATCTTAAGACCAAAGACTCGGGGTGGGGTCCCTTAAGTCAACCCTCTTCCTCTGTTTGGGCAACCGGGAAGATCTCTGCCAGCATCATCATCATACATCATCATACACGTTAGCTAGAGGTGGGAAACATCTCAGCTACTGTGCCGCAATACAAAGAAAAAAGGAGAGAAAAAAACAACTGGTGAAAGCTGGCTGAGCTACCGGTAACGGATGGGCATCGTTCCGGTAAGCTACCAGCCGGCTGCTGTGCACCCAAAAAAATTATTATGCAAAATTATATAAGGCTAAGTAATGAGATCGTGCTTGGAGGGTGAGGCTAAGAGGGATGGGGTGGGACAAAGAAACTCACAGCACGAACGCCACTGAGGTCGGCTCCTAGCCATATCAGCAAGTGTGTCCAACCAAACGTGTTCATCGTCTTTCGGACCCCAACCAGGGAGCCGAGACGCTCCAACCGAGGCCAGCTCAGAAGTGAGGGCCTACAATCCTCTGGACCAAGTCATCGCTTGGCCACCCCTCCTCTTCTTCCATCCACACCCCCGGCGCGCAAACAACACACGTCGCGGGAGTCGGTGGGCTGGCATGCGTAACACGTGGCCGAGCCATCGGAGCCTGATGCGTGAAATAACGGTGCTGAGCGGTTCAGTTCCTTTTCCTGTGTCGTAAACGACCCGCCGAACACGCTCGTTACTCACGCGGTGTTCCCACCAAACGTGAGCTAAATTACGAAGGCACCGGTGGTCGAACGTAACTAGCCTCTTCAGGTCCGCTGCTTTAAGCGGCCAGGTTTCACTACCGTACAATAGGGTCGAACGTACTGCTGCATTGTACACTCTACCCTTCAGGGCAAGAGTGATGTCGCGCCGGCGCCATAAGTGGCGAAGGTTGGCAAAAGCGCCCCGAGCTTTTGCTATACGATTCGTGATTTCATCTTCAATCCCACAGGCGCTGATACAACTTCCCAGATAGTTGAATTTTTGAACGACTTCTAGCTGATCCCCACCAAGGGTCAGCGTAGGAGGCGGTCCAGACCAATCTTGGAGAAATGCTTTGCACTTCGAGGGTGCGAAGCAAAGCCCGAAGTGACGGACAGCTAGTGCTAATCTGTCCAGTGCCGCTTGGCACGTTTGTGAGCTGTCACAGATGAGGGCAATATCATCAGCATACTCTAAATCAAGAAGTCGTTCTTCTGGGAATAGCTCCACACCTTCCAAGTCGTGTCCTGTAAACGCGATTTCCATGACTTCGTCAACAGCGAAGTTGAAGAGGAAAGGTGACAGTGGGCATCCTTGTCTCACGCCGCTGGAGATATTAAAGGGCGACGACAACTTGCCGTAAGCCCTCACTCTGCCCGAGCTACGAGCATATAATGCTCGGATAATATTCACATATTTCTCGGGTACACCTTTCCTGAGTAGACAGTCCCAAAGTGCATGTCTATCCACCGAGTCGAATGCACCTTTGATATCGAGGAACACGACAACGGTGGGCCGCCAATCTATGTGACGGTGCTCCAACAACTGACGCAAGGTGAAGATGTGGTCAATGCAGCCACGACCTCGACGAAATTCAGCTTGCTCTTCACGAATCTGGCTTTTACGAGTGCCAGTCAGTCTGTGAAGGATGACAGAGGCAAGCAATTTGGAGGCAATCGAGATCAGACTGATTCCTCTATGGCTGCCGCATTTCGATCGTGAGCCTCCTTTGAAAATTGGGACTATGATGGAGCGGCTCCAATCGGTTGGGACAGTTTCCTGCTCCCACAGTTTGACTAGTAACTCGTGTAAATCATCCACAAGAGCAGGTCCCCCCGAATTTGAAAAGGGCTGGAGGAAGGTCATCAGGTCCCGCGGCTTTATTTAACTTCAACAGTCCGATCTCACGTTCGACTTCTGAGCGAGAGGGTGGATCCAAAGGAACAGCCCAGGGAGCAGGGCGATCAGTGGCCGGGGAGAAATCTAACCATTCCGACCGATTAAATTGCCTTTCAAAGTGCTCAGCCCAACGTTCCAGGCGTTTTGATAAATTGTGCATGGGCTGTCCACTCTCGTCACGTATAGTTTCACTAACACCAGGTCTCCTGCTGCCCGTTTCCCGTATCAGACGGAATAACTTGCGATGGTTACCAAGGGCGGCGGCCATTTCCATCTCTGTTGCACGACGAGACCACCAGGATTCGCGGTCTCTCTTCAGGCTAGCACGGAGTTTTGCCCGGAGCTCTTTGCGAGTTTCATTGTGTTCGCTTCCAGCCGGAATATGCCGGCGAGCATCTATAAGTTCCAGAGACTGTGAAGAGACCCAATGTTCATGTTGGCGATTAGACATACCACATGAGGATTTGCCTGCTGCTAGTAAGGCCTGTTGCATATGAGACCAGTGAGCTTCAATTGCATCCAGTGAGCGTTTATCCAACTCGGATGACAGCGTAATTTGATAGGCGTTCAGAACAGCTGGATTCACCAGTCTGCCGGTGTCAATGCGCTCACAACATCGTCGCGGGCGTCCGCCAAAGCGCATCCGCAGGTCAGCACATACAAGTGCATGATCGGTGTCAACACCTGTGCTCCAAATCGAGCGACAGTTCTGGACGCAGCCTCTCCAGCGGTAACTGATAGCAATGTGATCGATTTGCGTCCATAGCTGGTTCGAGGCTGGTGGGCGCCAAGTCACCCTGCGGCGGGTGCTGTGTCGGAAATTAGTGCTCGCAAGAAATAAGCGAGCATCCTCACACAAATGAAGTAACCGCTCACCGTTATCATTACGGGAGCCTATACCATGTTGGCCGCCCAGATGCAGCTCATCTGCGGATAATTTTCCAACTTGAGCGTTCAGATCCCCAGCCAGCACTACAGTGTCCGAGCTTCTTCTGTGGCGAAGGAGTTCGTTCAGTTGGCGATAGAAGTCGTCTTTTACCGAGTCATCGCTACAGTTTGTCGGTGCATAGGCAGCGATAACGAATAGACACCTGTTAGTCCCGCGCGACTTCGAAGTTTTGAACGAGCCAGCCAATCGGACCGCACACATCCGGCTACTGATTGGAATCCAATCAACCAGAGCAGTTTCAGCCCGGGGACTCAGGGCAATACCAACACCGGCTTGGCCGGTGCTCGAAGCTGCATCGTCACCGGATAGGCGCAATGAGAAAGTGCTGCTAGTGTCACCTGAAGGGGATCGCAGAGTGAGTACAGAGCTCGAGTCTTGCAGGCGGGTCTCCGATAAGCAGCAGATATCGATCGAGAGGGTCTCTAATGTTCGGGCAAGTGCTGCCTGTTGACCAATCTGAAGCAATTTGCGAACATTGAGGCATGTCAGTCTGAAGGAGGATCGAGGGCTCCAAATGGAAGCCGATGAACTGGAATGGGCCGCTTGCTTGGACATGGGCCTGTTGACAGTGCAGGAATGACGCTCTGCGTTCACCTGTGAGTTGAAACTAAAAGACAAGCGACTATTGAAGCAAGGTGGGGGAGGGCCGAGAATTGGGGGGTTGAAAACAGGGGGGATAAAAGTAAAGCTGGAACGGGACGATAAGGGTGAAAAAAGCGCAAGAAGGGGAATAAGAAGATGGGAAGGCCTGAGCAGTAGCATCCAAACCCCTATCCACCCTGCTCGATGCAGCAGATAGGGCACCGTTGATTATCCTCTGCGGTGGCCAGAGCATCAGAAATTTGTTTGGGGAAGGATTCATTGTATTGCGTGGGCAGGATACTGTCAGGTTGCCCAGGCCTAGACAGGAGAACGATTAGGGTTCTCAACCAAAGCCTTTGGTTCAAAAACCTGGCCGCAAGGCAGCGGGTTTGGCACTGGACTACAAGGAGTTCGTTTTAAGGAATAAGGAGCCACCCTCATTCCAACCCCCAACCTGGAGGACCAGGAGGCTGAGTTTGTCTGGCCTCTAACCATTGACCAATCTGGTATGAGTGGCTCTGAAGGCGCAAAAGCACCACCCAGTATAGCTCAATGGATCACTGAGGCACACAAACCATCGCACCACGGTAAGGTCCAGCCTCATTGCGATGCCCGCACAACACATTAGCCTTGTAAACCTTCCAAGTATTTCCACTATTTGTTTTCCCCTTTTTGTTGTCGTTAACTATGTGTTGTGGCACCACCAACTGTATATTGGTCAGGTGTTGAATAATAATAATCATAATAACACCCAGTCCCCACTTCTATTCATTGTTGCCTAAGCGGTACGTCAGTCATTTGAACTGGTGCTTCGCTGCCATACAACCACGATGACCTATTGAATAAAGTATAATAGGGAGAGAAGGGATCTTAACTGAGAACCTTAATGCCCTAAGCAAACATTCGGTCTCTTCACAGTCTCTGGAACTTATAGATGCTCGCCGGCGTATTCCGGCTGGAAGCGAACACAATGAAACTCGCAAAGTGTTCCGGGCAAAACTTCGTGCTAGCCTGAAGAGAGACCGCGAATTCTGGTGGTCTCATCGTGCATCAGAGATGGAAATGGCCGCCGCCCTTGGTAACCATCGCAAGTTATTCCGTCTGATACGGGAAACGGGCAGCAGGAGACCTGGTGTTATTGAAACAATTTGTGATGAGAGTGGATAGCCTGTCCACAACTTATCAAAACGCTTAGAGCGTTGGGCTGAGCACTTTGAAAGGCAATTTAATCGGTCGGAATGGTTAGATTTCTCCCCGGCCACTGATCGCCCTGCTCCCTGGGCTGTCCCTTTGGATCCACCCTCTCGCTCAGAAGTCGAACGTGAAATCGGACTGTTGAAGTTAAATAAAGCCGCGGGACCTGATGGCCTTCCTCCAGCCCTTTTCAAATTCGGGGGACCTGCTCTTGTGGATGATTTACACGAGTTACTAGTCAAACTGTGGGAGCAGGAAACTGTCCCAACCGATTGGAGCCGCTCCATCATAGTCCCAATTTTCAAAGGAGGCTCACGATCGGAATGCGGCAGCCATAGAGGAATCAGTCTGATCTCGATTGCCTCCAAATTGCTTGCCTCTGTCATCCTTCACAGACTGACTGGCACTCGTAAAAGCCAGGTTCGTGAAGAGCAAGCTGAATTTCGTCGAGGTCGTGGCTGCATTGACCACATCTTCACCTTGCGTCAGTTGTTGGAGCACCGTCACATAGATTGGCGGCCCACCGTTGTCGTGTTCCTCGATATCAAAGGTGCATTCGACTCGGTGGATAGACATGCACTTTGGGACTGTCTACTCAGGAAAGGTGTACCTGAGAAATATGTGAATATTATCCGAGCATTATATGCGCGTAGCTCGGGCAGAGTGAGGGCTTACGGCAAGTTGTCGTCGCCCTTTAATATCTCCAGTGGCGTGAGACAAGGATGCCCGCTGTCACCTTTCCTCTTCAATTTTGCTGTTGACGAAGTCATGGAAATCGCGTTTACAGGACACGACTTAGAAGGTGTGGATCTGCTCCCAGAAGAACGACTTCTTGACTTAGAATATGCTGATGATATTGCCCTAATCTGTGACAGCTCACAAACGTGCCAAGCGGCACTGGACAGATTAGCACTAGCTGTCCGTCACTTCGGACTTTGCTTCGCACCCTCAAAGTGCAAAGCGTTCCTCCAAGATTGGTCTGGACTGCCTCCTACGCTGACCCTTGGTGGGGATCAGCTAGAAGTCGTTCAAAAATTCAACTACCTGGGAAGTTGTATCAGCGCCCGTGGGATTGAAGATGAGAGCACGAATCGTATAGCAAAAGCTCGGAGCGCTTCTGCTAATCTTCGCCACTTATGGCGCTGGCGCGACATCACACTTGCCCTGAAGGGTAGAGTGTACAATGCAGCGGTACGTTCGACCCTACTGTACGGTTGTGAAACCTGGCCGCTTAAAGCAGCGGACCTGAAGAGGCTAGTTACGTTCGACCACCGGTGCCTTCGTAATTTAGCTCACGTTTGGTGGGAACACCGCGTGAGTAACGAGCGTGTTCGGCGCCTCGTTTACGGCACAGGAAAAGGAACTGAACCGCTCAGCACCGTTATTTCACGCATCAGGCTCCGATGGCTCGGCCACGTGTTACGCATGCCAGCCCACCGACTCCCGCGACGTGTGTTGTTTGCGCGCCGGGGGTGTGGATGGAAGAAGAGGAGGGGTGGCCAAGCGATGACTTGGTCCAGAGGAATGTAGGCCCTCACTTCTGAGATGGCCTCGGTTGGAGCGTCTCGGCTCCCTGGTTGGGGTCCGAAAGACGATGAACACGTTTGGTTGGACACACTTGCTGATATGGCTAGGAGCCGACCTCAGTGGCGTTCGTGCTGTTAGTTTTTTTGTCCCACCCCATCCCTCTTAACCTCCTCCTCCAACCACGATCTCATTATTTAGGCTCATATAACTTGGCATAGTTATTTTTTGGTGCACAGCAGCCGGCTGGTAGCTTACCGGAACGATGCCCATCCGTTACCGGTAGCTCAGCCAGCTTGCACCAGTTGCTTTTTTTCTCTCCTTTTTTCTATGTATTGCGGCGCAGTAGCTGAGGTGTTCCCCACCTCCAGCTAACGTGTAGTATGATGTGATGATGATGATGACTCCAGTACGAGCGACATTTCTGGATGGAACCACACCACCTTTAACTTATGGCAATGTGGTCAATTTGGGTCCATCGCTAGCCAGCTACAGAAGGACCCCAACTTTGCACTTCGGCACCCACTATGTCTAAAAACAGTGCTACTAAATCGGAAACTTCGAAAAGCTAAATAACTTGCTCATAGTTTTAGACACGCAGCAATCTACGCAGCCACATTTCCTTGAGAAATGAGGCGTCTACCATGACGGGTTTGGCTAAACATTGCATCTTTCGCAATAGCTGTGATGGCTTGACGTCACCCAACTTCGTTTCGCTCAGAAGGTTTGTGACAGGCTGATGTTCTGAAAGACCCGTTCTTTTGAAAACCGCTGCTTTTATTTCCTCGTACGTTTTCATCTCAGCTGGCAGATCGAGGATGTCGTCAACGACGCATGGAGGAAGCGCCGAGACGATGTGAAAACATTTGATCCTTTCAGATCTGATGCCACGTAGTTCAATTACTTTTTCTAACTGAGCAAAACAATGTTTAGGATTGCTTTCATGAAATGGCGCAGTGGCGATGGTTACCTTTTGACCTGACCGTCGTTAATTAAGTTATACCCGTCCGTGACAAAAACAATACAAAGCAAGTGATATAAAACCCGAAATATGCACAGAAAGTAAAAATGAGTGGACGTACCGCAGTAGTTAACGCACCTGCAAAGAAATATTAGTCTTACCAAATTTTCGGTCGGGGTCACCAATTATAACGGATTCGTTCGGTCCCTCTAAATTCAGGCTCGTCCCGCCTCAAGGAAAAGTGGGAAAAGACGAATATAAGGTCGAGAGAGACGTTTATTATCAAAACGTGCAGTCCCGCTTGTTAAAGGCACCGCAAAAAGGATCTAGCTTGGGGGAAGGTGTAGTCGCCAGTCGAGACGCATCGAACGCTCTTCGAAGCGGAAAGCCAGAAACGCACGAAATGCGGTTCATCTGGGTGACTCAACCACACGTAGTCATTATTCAAACAGACATATTTCCTAAGTTGTCTAGGTACAACACAATATTATATTTTAACAAAATTTTACACGGACCTACTGGGGTTGCTCGGCTTATTGTAAAGGCCTTTCTTTCTTTCTCACCTTTGTTCCTTTTACTTGAATTATTATTATCTTGGCGAGAAGTGTCAAGACAACTGCTCACTTTGCACTACTGGTTGAGGTAGGGATACTTAGGTGAAACTGTGCATTGGATAACGGGAAGCGACACGCATAAAGGCTTGTAGCATTGGAAGTAACGTTTGCGGAAGTAGGATTTAGCTTACAAAAAGGGACTATCAATAATTGAAACTATTTTTCGGAAACAAACAGCAGTTTAAATTCTCTCCCGTCATCTTTTGATCAGTTCACCTACAAATGACTCTTCCACAATAGATTCATCTTGCAAGAACCCACGGGGAGAACCGGCTATTATTATCAGTAAATAATTAAATGGTATATTCCTCGGTGATGCAAGGCGCAGTCCAACTATGTTGTCTGATCAATCAACCATATGCGTCAGCTCCGACCATCAACCGTTCCATATATCTTTCAATTCTCTCTCAGAGGCTGCATAATGTGCGCCGTTTCTACATGCATTCTTAGTGCATATGCATCGGCCACGTCCAAACGTTCCGATTCCGTTGGGGCGTTGGTATGATCCGCTTTTGGTCTGTTAGCGTCTGACCGTCTTTCTTGATACTTGTGTGCTACTGACACTTGGCGCAGTAGTTCCTGCGTTTCACCCACCACAGTATGTGTATTGATCGACCGCACTTAGCCTATTTTTCTTTTTTCCTTCTATCCAACCTCCATATTTGTTTACATCCGTAGCACTTGTTCAGCCCAGTTATATCTACCTTATCGACTTCCACCGTTTATCGCTCCATTCATCAGCCTTCCATCGTAGGTTCGCAAATGCAGTCCAGGCTGTTGAAACGTACCCGTCTTCTGACACGGAACACGTTTATATACTGACAACAGGCTTGATGTTCACTAACTCGTTATCCGGCCATTGTTTTATGGATTACAACGAATTCCCTTTATATGCATTTTACCATTCACAACTAAAAAATCGCTATATCCGGTGCCAAATTTAACTCTTACTTTGATTTGTTCAAATTTCAGCCTTTTATAATACAAATTATGCCAAATGGTACAGGGTGATCTGTTTGTGGTGGAGGTTTCTGCGTGTACTGTGAATTTGGATTCTCATTTGGAGTCGAGCGAAATTGGTGCAATAGTGAAATTTTTGAACTTTCAGCCCTTTGAATTTTTCCGAGCGGTGGAATCTTCCGAGAGGAACGAAACAAGTGTATGTAAACGGTAACCGGACATTTCTCACACGTATGATCAGTTTTTAAAAAAAATACTTGCTACAGATTCACGATAGCTTGGAACATAGAACGTATGATTGTGGATCCTACTCTATTTTTCCACAACACGGATCACATGAGCTATTTCAGTGACGTTTTTATGCTATTGCTATGGTGAGATTTCTTCTTGACACTAACTAGAAAGTTCGACTGTAACCGCAGTAGCTTATAGTGGAAAGTTAAACATAGTTTTTGAAGATCGACCCAACCGGCTGTTAGCACATCAACTTTTCATTGCGCGTCAGAAATGGAGGTGGATGTAAGGACAAGCCTTTCTTAGACATTAATAGTGTACCTGTGTATTATCTATGAAATAACACGGGTGATACGGGTTGTTCGCTAGTGGTAGTGCACCACAGTTCTGCGATGGAATCGAACCGCAGTGCCGAAACACAGTCGTTACTCGGCTGAAACAAACAGCATCAATCCCCAGTCCAACATCTCGCATAACTCGTTGAAGTGCATGTTGATGTAGTAATGTAAACCAATATTCCGCACAAGGAACGCATTTAAACTGGCGAAATCCACAGACCAGCACAAAAACTGTCAGCAAGCCTGGGCCTTAATTTTCCAAATCACAGAAAATTCAGAAAAATATAAATTCTGGGGATGAAAGCTGTGTTACATCCACGAATGCTCCATCCAGGCATGCTCGAACTAACGGACTAATGGACTTCTTGTGAATGAAGAAAACGAAGTATCATCTGCGCTTTTTGTCCTGAATGACATATACATGCTGTTCCATTTCCATCCACACATCTCATTATCACTCAAGATGTATTTCGATCATTTGCTAACGGTTAACGCGTTTTCTCCTCCATTCAGGTCCTCTTCGACGTCAGATGCAGTAAATCAGCCACTTTCAGATGCAATTCTCGGGAGCTTCAGTCTGCATTCGATACTACTGCGATTTATGTAGTAGTAGCAAGATGGCCAAAAGCAGCAGACACGCCCAGGGCGGAATCAAATTATCGCTTTCTCGGACTGGCCACTATTTCTTTGAGTGGAATTCAAGCATCTTTGCCACAGAACACGTGTGGTAAGGACAACGTGAAAGTTTTTAATGTAAGTTGTCACTAAGCTGTGCACCATGGTCCTAAGTATGCTCAGGGAACTGGTCTTCTCTATGTGCTTACACCTTTCTTAAGGCAGCCGCATCCCATTGATAGATTTGTCATTTAACGCAACTGACGTGGTGAAGGATTATATTTTCCAGAGGAGTTGAAACGGGTTTAAATTGCCTGTGGCTCATCGGCCTTATGCTACTGTTTGTGAGAAAAACATCGTATAGCTTTAAAACAACTGCTTAATGAAGTTGTATAGATTATAGATGGCTGATTGTGGCTGTGATAAGTATCCTTTGCAATTCAATCTAAATCCCACCCTTACTGCTCTCTAAAAACCGGCAATTACTAAAGCCAGCTTCTATTCCTATCGGATGATTGCAGCCCAGCAGAGGAAGTTCGCGGCTCAGTGGGCCAACGTTGCAGACACACATGGCAGTGGATGCTGAATCTAGGTACTACTACGCAATCAGTTACTTATTCATGGCGGCCGCCTCTCATCTTCCGTCACCCACTGGTCTGAACCTCAGATTTATATGCGCTCAGTCGCGAATTTTGGCTTCACATGGGGTCAGATGGAATACACACTGCTGGCAATGAAATGGCTGTTCAGGGCTTTTCCGGATCTACAGTAGTTGTGCTGAATCTTCATCAGTAATTTATAGCCGTCAAAGACTATGTCACCGAAAGTATCAACAACGTGAAGTTGAAGGACATAAATCATAAAATGGGACTTGTGGGTTTCAAGCCAAGTCAAAAGAATTCAGCTAATTCATCATGGTCACTCTTAATCACCAGGCTTAGGCTAATCTGGAAAAGCACCAGACGCCGACGTTTCGACCTTCTGGGGCTCGTCAGTGGTGCTCCTCCCAGCCAGGCTCATCCACTGTCATGCTGTCATGGCTGGCTAGCCGAACAACCTCCTCGTGGTGCCAGCTGGGTGGTTCGGGTTTAACCCGTTCCAGCAAATAGTTCCGCGGCAGTGTTCCAGGACGTGGCGGGTTTTCGCCTGGCAAGCGTTCTTTCTATAAAAAGCCACAAATGTCTGCTTAACAACCCTGCGACGTGGCGGATGTGACTCGCCACAAACTAAAGTCACTGGCCCGTGGATATTCGGAAAATACTATCCAACCCACGAAAATCAATCGCTTATTCTCAAATTTCTGACGATAACAAACAGTAAAATATTCTGCGGCGTATTCAAAACCACAAGCTACATTCCTACACAATTACATACTTATATACACCCGTATACTTACATACACTGTTATGCCAAACATGTTCTTTTGTACAACTTGATCACACTGTGTTCGTTAAATATGATCATGCCTGTAAAGGTGTGCCTCGCGTTGTCGGGAATAAAAATTTATTTATTTATTTATTTAACTGTGCAGAGGACAATGGGTGACCCCGCGAACTAGAACTTTCCGCATAGCGCTATGCACCGCATAGGACTTAGCAACTATACTGGCAGATTTTATACTACTAATGAGTAGTGAGGATTTTTGCATAACTTTGCTATATATCATGCGTTTTGTATGAGATCGGGATTGGAAGGGGGACTCCAAAGGGGACGGGGGTGGAAAGCGAAACATACAACGCAAACACCATTGGGGCATGGCTCTTCGCCATATCAGCAAGTGTGTCCATCCAAACGTGTTCATCGTCCTTAGGACCCCAGCCAGGTAGTCGGGATGCCCCAACCGACACTAGTTTCGAAGTGAGGGTATTCATTTCTCTGGACCAAGTCATCGCTTGGCCTCTCCTTCTCTTCCAACCTCATCACCGACGCGCAAATAATGCACCTCGTGGGAGTCGGTGTGCTGGCTTACGCAGAGGATAATAAACGGCGCCCTATCTGCTGCATCGAGCAGGGTGGATAGGGGTTTGGATGCTACTGCTCAGGCCTTCCCGTCTTCTTATACCCCTTCTTGCGCTTCTGCATCCTTATTGTCCCGCTCCAACTTTACTTATATCCCCCCCATTTTCAATCCCCCAATTCTTGGCCCTCCCCCAGCTTACTTCAATAGTCGCTTGTCTTCTAATTTCAAATCACACACAATCGCAGGGCCTCGCTCCAATCCAGTCGATAAGTCCATATTCAACCAAGCGGACAACGTCAGTTCATCCGTTTCCCTTTGGAGTCCTCGTGTCTCGCTAAGATTGGCATGCCTCAACGTGCGCACCTTGCTGCAGATTGGCCAACAGGCAGCACTTGCCCGCACACTAGAGACCCTATCGATCGATATTTGCTGTTTATCAGAAACCCGCCTGCAAGATTCGAGCTCCGTGCTTACCCTGAGATCCCCCACATGCGACACTGGCGGCACATTCTCATTGCGCTTCTCTGGCGATGATGCAGCTTCAAATGCCGGTCAAGCCGGCGTCGGCATTGTTTTGGGTCCCCGGGCTGAAGCTGCCCTGCTTGATTGGATCCCAGTAAACAGTAGGATGTGCGCCGTTAGATTAGCTGGTTCGTTCCGTGCTTCGAAGTCGCGCGGGGACAAACGGTGCCTGTTTGTCATTGCGGCCTACGCCCCTACAAACTGTAGCACTGATTCGGTAAAAGATGATTTCTACCAGCAACTTCACGAGCTCCTTCGTTACAGAAGAAGCACGGATACTGTGGTGCTGACTGGCGATCTAAACGCCCAAGTCGGAAAATTGTCCTCTGATGAGCTTCATCTGGGCGGCCAACATGGTGTAGGCTCCCGTAATGATAATGGTGAGCGATTGCTCCAGCTGTGTGAAGATGCTCGCCTGTTTCTCGCGAGCACTAATTTTCGACACAGCACCCGCAGAAGTGTGACTTGGCGGCCACCAGCCTCGGGCCAGTCATGGACGCAAATCGATCATATCGCGATCAGTTACCGCTGGAGAGGCTGTGTCCAAAACTGTCGCTCGATTTGGAGCACGAGCGTGGACTCTGACCACGCACTTGTCTGTGCCGACCTCCTGATGCGCTTCGGTGGACGTCCGCAACGTCGATGTGAACGGATTGACACTAGCCAGCTGGCGAAGCCAGATGTTCTGAATGTGTACCAAGATGCGCTGACATCTGGGCTGAGTAAGCGCCCACTAAACACCGTTGAAGATCACTGGTCGCACACTCGTCAAGCGTTGCTATTAGCAGGCATGTCTTCATGTGGCAAAACAAATTGCCAAACCGGACATTGGGTCTCTACACAGTCTCTGGAACTTATGGATGCTCGCCGACGTATTCCGGCTGGAAGCGAATACAATGAATCTCGCAAAAATCTCAGGGCGAAACTACGTGCTAGCCTAAAGAAGGACCGCGAAACCTGGTGGTCTCATCGTGCATCTGAGATGGAAACAGCCGCTGCCATTGGTAATCATCGTAAGTTATACCGTCTGATACGGGCAACAGGTAGCAGGAGACCTGGTGTTAGCGAGACCATACGCGACGAGAGTGGGCAGATTATCCACAGCCTGTCAAAACGCTTGGAGCGTTGGGCTGAACACTTTGCTATGCAATTTAACCAACCTGAGTTATCACTTTCTTCGGGCATTGAATGCCCTTCTCCTTGGGCCGTCTCCTTGGATCCGCCCTCACGCGCTGAAGTCGAACGTGAGATCAGGCTGTTGAAATTGCATAAGGCCGCAGGAGCAGATACTATTCCTCCAGCCCTCTTCAAGTTCGGTGGACCTGCTCTAATAGGTGATCTACACGAGTTGCTAGTAAAACTTTGGGAGCAGGAGACAGTCCCGACAGACTGGAACCGCTCCGTCATTGTCCCAATTTTCAAGGGAGGCTCCCGTTTGGTATGTGGCAATCATAGAGGGATCAGTCTGATTTCGATTGCCTCTAAATTGCTTGCCTCTCTCATTCTCCACAGACTGACTGGCACTCGTGAAAGCCAAATTCGTGAAGAGCAAGCCGGATTTCGTCGAGGTCGGGGCTGCATCGACCACATCTTCACATTGCGTCAAGTGTTGGAGCACCGCCATGTTTATTGGCGACCCACCGTTGTCGTGTTTCTTGACATAAAAGGTGCCTTCGACTCAGTCGATCGATGTGCCCTTTGGGACTGTCTGTTGAGGAAAGGTGTGCCTGATAAATATGTAAACATTATCAAAGCGCTGTACGCACATAGTTCGGGCAGGGTGAGGGTTTATGGCAAACTCTCGCCACCCTTCAGTATCACCAGCGGTGTGAGACAAGGATGCCCGCTGTCACCTTTCCTCTTCAACTTCGCTATTGATGAAGTCATGGAAACAGCGTTCGCTGGACACGACCTAGAAGGTGTGGAGCTACTCCCTGGTGAGCGACTTCTTGACTTGGAGTATGCAGACGATATTGCCCTAATCTGTGACGGCTCCCAAACATGCCAAACAGCACTGAACCGATTAGCACTGGCTGTCAGTCGTTTTGGGCTATGCTTTGCTCCATCAAAATGCAAAGTACTTCTCCAAGATTGGCAGGGACCCAATCCTGCGCTAACGCTTGGTGGTGATCTGCTAGAAGTCGTTCAGGAATTCAAGTACCTGGGCAGCTATATTAGCACCCGTGGGATTGAAGATGAGGTTACGAACCGTATAGCAAAAGCTCGAGGTGCTTTTGCCAATCTCCGCCACCTGTGGCGCAGACGCGACATTACTCTCGCCCTCAAGGGCAGAGTTTACAACGCAGCCGTCCGTTCAACTCTCCTATATGGCTGTGAAACCTGGCCCATCAGGTCGACAGACATGAAGAGACTCGTCACGTTCGATCATCGCTGCCTTCGCAGCTTAGCTCATGTCTGGTGGGAACACCGCGTGAGCAATGAGCGTGTTCGACGTCGCGTATTTGGTGCAGGAAGAGCGAGTGAACCGCTCAGCACGATTATATCACGCACCAGGCTCCGATGGCTGGGCCACGTGTTGCGCATGCCAGCACACCGACTCCCACGACGTGCATTGTTTGCGCGTTGTGGGTGCGGTTGGAAGAGGAGGAGGGGAGGCCAAGTGATGACTTGGTCGAGAGAAATGAAAACCCTCACTTCGAAGTTGGCGTCGGTTGGTGCATCCCGACTGCCTGGCTGGGGTCCTAAGGACGGTGAACACGTTTGGCTGGACACACTTGCTGATATGGCTAGGAGCCGGCCCCAATGGCGTTTGTGTTGTGAGTTCCTTTGTCCATCCCCCTCCTGTTTAGCATCCCCCTCCAATCACGATCTCAATCGTTAGGCATAATATGACTTTCTTTTACGGCAGCCAGCTGTTAGCTCTCCGGAACGATGTCCATCCGTTACTGGGGACTCAGCGGGCGTGCCACTGTTTGTTTGTTTGTTTTTTCTTTTCTTGCCTTTTGTATTGCGGCACAATAGCTGAGGTGTTTTCCACCTCCAGCTAACGTGTAATGATGATGATGATGATGACCATCGAGGTCTGGTGCTTGATATAATGCTGCTTAGCGGTTCACTCGCTCTTCCTGCACCAAATACGCGACGTCGAACACGCTCATTGCTCACGCGGTGTTCCCACCAGACATGAGCTAAGCTGCGAAGGCAGCGATGATCGAACGTGACGAGTCTCTTCATGTCTGTCGACCTGATGGGCCAGGTTTCACAGCCATATAGGAGAGTTGAACGGACGGCTGCGTTGTAAACTCTGCCCTTGAGGGCGAGAGTAATGTCGCGTCTGCGCCACAGGTGGCGGAGATTGGCAAAAGCACCTCGAACGTTTGCTATACGGTTCGTAACCTCATCGTCGATTCCACAGGCGCTGCTATAGCTTCCCAGGTACTTGAATTCCTGTGCTGATAAGCACAAAGACTTAGCTCCTGAGTGCGTCCCTGCCAATCTTGGAGAAGTCATTTGCATTTCGATGGAGCAAGATAAAGCCCAAAACGACAGATAGCTAGTGCTAATCGGTCCAGTGCTGCTTGGCATGTTTTGGGAGCTGTCACATGTTAGGGCAATATCGTCCGCATACTGCAAGTCAAGAAGTCGCTCACCAGGAAGTAGCTCCACACCTTCTAGGTCGTGTTCAGCGAATGCTGTTTTCATGACTTCATCAATAGCGAACTTAGAGAGGAAATATGACAGCGGGCAACGTTTTTCATACTGCTGGAGATACTGAAGGGCAGCGACAGTTTGCCATACACCCTAACTCTGCTCGAACTATGCGGGTACTGCGCTTTGATAATGTTTACATATTTATCAGGCACACCTCTCCTCAGCAGACAGTCCCAAAAGGCACATCGATCCACCGGTTGGAAGGCACATTTTATGTTGAGGAACACGACAATGCTGGGTCGCCAATTAACATGGCGGTGCTCCAACTGTTGACGCAAGATGAAGATGTGGTCGATGCAGCCCCGACTTCGACGAAACCTGGCTTGCTCTTCGCGGATCTGGCCTTCACGAGCGCCAGTCGGTCTGTGGAGAACGACAGACACAATCAATTTAAAGGCAATTAAGATCAGACTGATTCCTCTATGGTTGCCGCATTTCGAACTTGAGTTTCCCTTGAAAATTGTGACAATGGCGAAGTGGCTCGAGTCTGTCGGGACAGATTACTGCTCCCAAAGTTCCATTAGCAACTCTTGTAAATCATCCACAAGAGCAGTTCCCCCGAATTTGAAGTAGGCTGAGGGAATTCAATCTGCCCCTGCGGCCTTATGCAATTTCAACAGCCTGATCTCATGTTCGACTTCTGCGCATGAGGGCGGATCCAAGGCGACGGCCCAGGGAGAAGGGCGCTTAATGCCTGAAAAAGAAACTGGTAACTCAGATTGGTTAAATTTCCGTGCAGACTGTTCGGTCCAACGCTCCAAGCGTTTTGACAGACTGTGAATCGGCTGCTCACCCTTGTTGCGTATTATCTCGGTAAAACCAGTTCTCCTGCTGCCTGTTTCCCGTATCAGACGGAATAACTTACGATAATTACCGACGGTAGCGACTGTTTCCACCTTCGAGGCACGATGAGATGACCAGACTTTTCGGTCTCCCATCAAGCTAACACGCTGTTTTGCCCTGAGGTTTTTACAAGTCTCATTGTATTCGCTTCCAGCCGGAATAGCTGGGCGAGCATCCATAAGTTCCAGAGACTGTAGAGACCCAATGTCCAGGTTGGCAATTTGATTTGCCACATGAAAACATGCCTGCTGATAGTAACGTTTGGCGCATATGCATCCAGTGATCTTCGACGGTGCTCAATGGCTGCTTATTCAGCCCGGATGTCAGCACACTTCGATACACCTTCATAACATCTGGCTTCGCCAGCTGGCTGGTATCAATGCGTTCACATCGACTTTGCGGACGTCCATCGAAACGCACTCGGAGGTCGGCGTAAACTTGTTCGTTTTCAGAGTCCACGCTCGTGCTCCAAATGGAGGGACCAGTTTTGGTCACAGCCTCTCCAGCGGTAACTGATCGCGATATGATCGATTTGCGTCCATGGCGAGTGCGAGGCTGGTGGTCGCCAACTCAGTTTTCTGCGGGTGATGTGTCGAAAGTTTGTGCTCACGAGAAACAGAGCATCTTTACATAGCTATAGCAGTGGCTCACCGTTATCACTACGGGAGCTTACACCATGTTGGCCGCCCAGATGAAGCTCATCAGAAGACGATTTTCTGACTTAAGCGTTTAGATCGCCAGCTAATACCGCAGTATCCGTACTTCTTCTATAACGAAGGAGCTTGTGAACTTGCTGATAGAAATCATCTTTTACCGAATCAGTGCTACAGTTTGTAGGGGGCATAGGCCGCAATGACAAACAGGCACCTTTTGTTCCTGCGCAACTTCGAAGCACGGAACGAACCAGCTAATCTAACGACGCACATCCTACTTTTTACTGGGATCCAATCGATCGGGGCAGCTTCAGCCCGGGGACTCAAAACAATGCCGATGCCAGCTTGACTGGCATTTGAAGCTGCATCATCGCCAGAGAAGCGCAATGAGAATGTGCCGCCAGTGTCGCGTGTGGAAGATCGCAGAGTAGGCATGCAGCTCGAATCTTGCATGCGGGTTTCTGCTAAATATCGATCGACAGGGTCTCTAGTGTGCGGGCAAGTGCTGCCTGTTGGCCAATCTGCAGCAAAGTGCGCACGTTGAGGCATGTTAGTCTTAGCGAGGACCGAGGAGGAAAAAGCGCCTAAAAGGGGATAAGAAGACAAGAAGACCTGAGAAGTAGCATCCAAACCCCTATCCACTCTGCTCGATACAGCAGATAGGGCGCCGTTGATTGTCCTCTGCTTCCGTCAGCGTATCTAGTAATTGTTAGAAGAAAATTCATTGTATTGAGTGGGCGGAATCCTTTAGCTTGCCCAGGCCTAAGCAGCAGAATGAGTAAGGTTCTCAACCAAAGCCTTTGGTTCAAAGAGCTTACCGCAAGGCAGTGGGGTTTTGGCAATAGACTACAGAAAGACCGTTTCATGGAGTAAGGAGCCACCCTCACTCCAAACCCCAACCTGTTGGGTCGGTGGATCACTAAAGCACACAAACCATCACACCACGTTAAGGTCCAGTCTCCTTGCGATGGTCGACGTATAAGTAGTCCAGCCTTTTTATCTCAGCTTTTTTGCTGTTAACCTCTTGGCACGAGCAACCATCTTGCACTTGTAAACTCATTCGAAGTCGCTTTAGCAGTATTGATGAAATTCTGTCCCCTTCTTAGATTGTTTCAACAGGGCAACACATGCCAAAACAATGTTTGGTGTAGTCTATATGATGTTCACATTAAAGCGACAGTTCCTCCTCGTTGAAGACTCCAAAATTAGCTAGAGAAAACACTATCGGCCTGATTCGTTGGGTCGAAATTGCGAAGAAAGTAGTCAAGTTATCAAAAACGGTGGCCCTGATTTCTTCGCCTCACAGCAAAATAGTGGCAATGCTTTTTCAATGTAGTAAAGATGCAGTAAGAGAGTCAACACATGTGCGGACTTCTAAAGCAACGTTTGGCGGGTGGTGGAAATGACATGGGACATGGGAGTATCGATGTATGGCGTGTGGTTCCATTTGTGTCGGAGGCCTCTAACAATCACTGCATGGTTATAATGGTTTCTTGAAGACTTTGTGGTACAGCAGAACTCACCGATTTCTAAGGCCATGTCGACATACCAGGTTATGTGACTGCGTTCGGGAACGATGAATGCTGTGGTGTCGTACAACTGCAGACTGCAGTCATGTGACTAACGGGCTACTTCGCTTTCCTGGGGAAATGAAAAACCATGAGGTACCTCGGACTATTTTGCATGACATCCCAATCTCTTCGACCAGCCGCTTACTAGTTCAAACGCCATACTTTCGTTCTGCATATCATTAGTTGGAGCTTGCGTAGTTGTATGCGAAGTCGCAGTATCCTTGACCTACTCGTGACTGGTGGTCCTCGCTTAGCAGTGGTGGTGTTTCTGATGTCCAGTAGGACAAAGCCTATTTATCGACAGATCTTGTAAGATTTGTACTCGCTTTCATGGACCACAAGTTACCATGTTGATTAAATAAATAAATTTTATCCTTGGGTACGCGAGGCACGCCATTAAAGGCATGATCATAGTAATAGTACAACAATTGGACAAAATGTGCGATAATATATAATAGGATTTTCATATATGTGAATCCATAAATCTAGGTATGTAGGTAGGTGTGTTACTTGTGTTTGTAAATGTGTTGCTGTTCTTTTGCATGAGTTCCATCGAGTCCTCAGTGTCTAAAGTAATGTTTGCCCTCTGTGGATTTTATAAGCTTGTCCTAGTAAGCAAGGGCGGTGACTTAATGTGGTGGTGAGTCCCATCCGCCACTTTACAGTGTTGTTAAACGGACATTAGTGACTTTTTATAGGGAGAACGCTTGCCAAGCGTAAACGCACCACGCCCTGGAACACTGCCGCTGAACTATTTGCTGGAACGGATTAAACCCGAACCATGCAGCTGGCACCAGGGAGAGGTTGTTCGGCTGACCAGCCGAGAAGGAAGTTCACACCGGTGGACTGAGCTAGGTATGTGCTTTAAAGCTTGTAAATGCATAAGGAATGACGACGAATGCGACATTTGCTTAAGTCTTGTTACCTCTTGGCGAACACATAAAAAACTAAAGAGGGTGCAACCTAATTCAAGTTGAATTTCGAAACACGCTGTGTGGTTGGGTTGCGACTCGCAACCTCTATTGAGACCTTGGCTCACTTTGAGGTAAACCTCGGTCATTTCGATCTCGAGGGCCGTATCCTGCATGGATATATTTGAGTGTTGCTCTTCCCAACAATGTGTTGGGAATGTGTTGCTGTAGTGCATGCTAGGAATGTTGCAGAGGAAAGCGGTCGGTCCCAGAGATACTACTAGCATAGTACGCTACTAGCGAGTTCGAATAAGACAAAACGGCCCCTACTAGCGCTTTCCAGGATGTGTGTTGTCTGTTTGACTGAGTCTGGCTGTGACGAATCTTCTCGAAGGCAAAACTACCACTTGTACTAGTCTCTTGTATTCACTATTTATGTCATAAATATAACCTTTTTAATATCACTGATCATATCGTTAATGAGCATATTATAGATAGCTTTCCCATCCCGATTGAGTGAGGTAAAGTCGGCTTCAGGATAAGGATAAATGTGCTAAGCTGTGGATTTGAAAGCTACGAGTGTTGGAAAACACCTGCTATTGCCAGTGTACAAATCCCTGAATAAGGACAAGAAAGAATGGTCGCAGTACAACAGTAGAGGTTGCACTGTCTGCTTGGTGCAGTCCACTCATACCTCACACCTTGGTGAATGCTTTTGAGTTCAGAGGCCAGCTGAAGGAATACCTACTCGTATCATAAAGTTTCAACTTAACACTCCAGGTCTACATACTACCTTAAGTGGTTTACGTTGCAGATTTTATCTGAGTACTTACGCGTTCTTGATTGGAATGCATTTTCTACTCCAAGTGCCATCAAACTGGTCCATGAGCTACTTTCTCCGATGTCTGTATAGGATACCTCGTAAACCCCCCACCGTCATGTTTGATCATGTCTAATGTCCTGCAGGAACGTTTCTTGCTCGCTATGGTATTTTGCCTTCTTTGATTATGCTTGTTTGTTTGAAGCCCTTTGATAAACAGTCCTCAGCGTTTTAACATCATCACGAGTTTGACAATACGCGTGATCTATAGTACTGCACAATTGCCTTCCATAAGTTATGCAATCTGAACAGTACATCTGAAGAATAAACGTATTTACTCTGTTGCCTTTACGAAACCTAAGTGCAATGCCTTAATTTGTGTGATGCTTTTACAAGTGTAAGCCTAATACAGTTTCCTAATATCAGAAAACATCGCATTGTTATTAGTTTGTAGGTGTTTGCTGAATCGTCTGAACCAACGTGGGAAATTGGTGTCACTCCTACTTTGAAATTCGACATGCGCTTGCCATCTTGAGACGAAACGAGGCTCATAGACCTGAAGATCTTTCTCTATCTGTACTGACAGATGGAAGCGACTATTTGTTAACTGGACTTACTACACTGTTCAACACGATTTTGAACACTGAAGAGATGCCTTCAGACTGGCGAATGCAAACTGTCATGCCCATCTTCAAGTAGGTCCAGCGGGTTTTGTGCAAAAGCGATCGAGGCATAATCCTATTTCCACTGCTTCTGAACTTCTCACTGGTCTTATTCTCCGACGACTTGCTGGTTCTCGTGATAGCCGAATACTTGAAAGCCAAGCCGACCTCCACCATGGTCGTGGCTACAGTGTCCGCATAATAACTCTTCGTTGTCCATTGGAACAGGGACACACAGACAACCGAGTGTCCTGGTTTTACTTTACCTAAAAGCCGCGTTCTACTCTGTTGGTCGCGCCAGATTGTGGTACTCCCTATCCTTGAAGGGTATGCCATGAAAACTCTTTTCCGTTCTGATCTCCCTTTAGCATAACTCCCGAGTCCGTGTAAGGGTCTACAGAGAGCTGCTTCCTGAGTTACTGACAACAGGTGGGGTACGCCAGGGTTGTCCTATATCCTCTACAACTTTGTTATCAAAATGATCATGAGTGACTCCATTCTTTCAGTCTTTTCGTAAGTGGGAGTTCTGCCAGGTGACCGATTGACAAACCTTGGGTATGCGGACACCATAATTCTCCTTGAGTCTCACGCACTCACTCTTCAAACACCACTGGATAGACTGGTACGTAGCGTTGCACACTTCGGCGTGTACACTGCAAATCCAAAGTGTAAGATTTGGTTGAAGGACTAGACCGATACGCCACCGCTTTTGGCTATCACCGAACAGTCACTGGAAGTGGTGGATCGATTCACTTGCCATGGTATCTGTATCACCTCTGGTTTTCACATCAGGGAGGAAGTTTCTTTTCTTATCGGCAACGCTCCTGTGTTTATGGTAACATAGATACAATTTATGGAGGCGGTGGCATAAAAGCTTGTCATTGAAAGGTATGGTGTGCAACGTTTCGACAGGGCAAGTGTTACTGTATGAATCAGATACCTGGTCAGTCCTCAGTATTAAACGTTTAGGCGTGTTTGGCCACCGATGCTTGCGGCGTATTGCTCCCATCTGTGAGGGGGGGAACGCTGGCTGAGGTCCGCTTATTGGTTCTCAGCTGAAAGCCTTCTGGTGCATCGCGCGAGTGTTTGTTGCATCTTAATCGCTTACTTCCTCAGTGTGTGTGAATTATACATCATTGGATGCCCAAAGTTTGGCGAAAGCGCGAGGTGGTATGAAAGAATTAACCGAGAGACTTGGCCAGGCTGATGTGTGTCGTCATGATGATGGATGGGAGCTCCAAGATAGTCCTGACCAGTGGTTGGAAACTCTGTCAGATATGGATCAGTCGCGCGGTCAGTGTCGTTCCTGCATTCGGCATCTTGTATGTGGTTGTTAATTTTTGTTCCGCCCTGACTAGTTATGTACATTTCTTTCCTGACTCTAGTATATTCGCATTCAGTTCCATTTTTCTTGCAACATTTATTTGTTGTTATTCTGGCGACATGAGCCGTGGGGTAACTAGATCAATCCAACTACGATTCCCCGATCATAGTTACTCAACTGAATCCATCTTATGTGAACACTGTATAACTGGCAGAGTGGACTGGAATGTGTCTCCACCAGGCGACGTCATGTATTGTCATCGGCACTGTCTTTACCGTCGAATCGGAGAAGGTCACCTGGCCTCCCAGGGAAGAGAGTTCTTGCTTTGGAATCTACTGTTACTTCCGAATGGATAGCTTTGGGTCTCATTCTCCATCCCGCTACCTGATTGACATATATGAACTCAAAGAATGGTGTGCCTTAAGCTGAAGCACACCTTAATCGTCTAGACTGCTTGAACCATATCTGGGCTAGTAAGATTTCTGGCGCTGCATGGTCTAACCACTGCACACTACGACCGCATTTTCCAGAACAGGTAACGAGAACAGCCCTGATGGCACGAGTGTCAACCGAGTAACCGATTTCATCCCCATGCCAGCCCGAATCCCGTTCGAAAGAAATTACAACGGAAAGTTTTCGTATAGAACTCAGACGCGTAGAAAAAATTTGCTTGCCTTTACAAATACCCTTTCATGCCTTTTCCCAATCATATTTTTATAGATGTCTGCGATCGCTTAAAATGCATTAAGTACTGAAGAAACCCACATATCTTTCAGACAGTACCTCAGAACTTTGTCCTACGTTGGAATGAAACATTTTGCGGCAGTTATTATATCGCGAGTATTACATGCTAATGTGTTTAGCATTGGTAGTCAAGTCTATACATACAACCAGCGGCTTTTACTGACATTGTAGTCTTCCGTTTCCCTCGTATTGATTTCACTTCGATAGCGGACGGAAATCGGTCACTTGACCGCCCGATGGTGCTATCAGGATAGCGGGCGGGAACAAGGACCATAAAAATTTTTGATGACGCCCTGTCACAGTTTAATTCGCAGTGCTCGTTATGTAAGACCTGCTCGTCAGTTAACATCTTTAATCACTTTAATTCCCATGTCGTTCGCCTCCGCTCGCCAGATATATACCCATCCTAGGTGACGGCATGTTATGTCAGCAAGCTACCAACAAATTTTATGAACCTGGTCTGACAAATTTCTATTAAGCGAAGCGGCAACCTGCTGACTAGCTAGTATAGGGTCATTATGGCTTATTGTGGGTTGCTGCAAACTTTAGAGTCTTAAGATTCTTCTGTATAATAGTAATTATTATTACTATAAATTTCTCGACCACTCCACCGACCTTGAAGCGTAAAACATTTTGATTGAGCACCGTATCACTGTCAAAATATACATTATTAGATGGCATTTGGTCGTTCACAGCGGGTACTATAGTGTATCGAAGGGATCAAACCATGGTGAAAGCAACCATTAGAGCACCGATTTACACAATTAACTTTCGCGGTTTGAATCAACATACACACAAGAGATATCTGATGGCGAATCGTTTGTTTAACATCGTTTTTCGCTTTTATTTGGCAGTAGCATCGAGTTCATGTGAATCTTTTTCCTAGGTCTCATCTTTATACTGTATGGTGTTTGCCTTGTTTTCGCAGTTACCTTTTGGGTCGGGCCAACTTCCGTATACTTACATAACAGTATGCGATCTTCAGTTATTTTCTATCGACTCTCCCTGGTTTATCTTCTAGACCAAGTGGCTTAGCAGTCATTCGACAATCACTGTCTCCTGACCACTTTTCATCCATTGGGTATGTCGACACGAGGAACCCTTGTTTGCCTTATCATGTTTGGACAGCGCACATTCCCTCGCGCAACAAACAACCACTGAATTTTAGTGGGTTCCGTTTATTGTCTCAGATGGCCAGCCCTTGGCCTAAAGGATCCCACGCATGCCTTGTGATTCGAGGGCTCGGGTTCGATCCTGTGTAGGGGGCCGGGAGACCCTCGCAGTACTCTTCACCAGCGTGCGACTGGTGGTGGTTGCGTGGCAGCGAAGCGTCGGTACTTCGTACCGGCGTACTGTTGATACCTTTTTCATTTTCGCAGGTACGTATACGGTTAAGCAAAGCGCTATATGATAGAAGATGCTTCTTCTCCACTCTGGCCCTATATGGCTTGGTATTTCTGCGTTCTTGATGGCATCACACTGATCGAATATGTAGCATTTCCCAGATATATTTTGTATTGTGTCTTTTCGTATAGATATCATATGCAGTGGCATCAAGTCCTGTCATTAAACGCATATATTATTACACGTGTTCAGGTGTCTGGAACTTTCCAACTACGGGACGTGACTGGCCGTCCTGTCGGTAACATCGACTTGTCTATTTGCCTGTCGAGGCTCACCGAATCATCGCCTATTGTGGTACACCACTCTACTCCGTTTGATGACATTGTGAGTACACCATTTAACCTAAATTTTTTCTCAGTATATCCATTACAGCCATTTGCTCGCTGTACTGTTCTCTTCCATTGCTTTGATGCTAACACTATTTGCATTTCAATCCGCAACTCTGTTATCGCTGTCACACACACACACACACACACACACATGCTCCGAAGTTACGGCAAATAGTTACTTTTGCCGTCTGATACGTTCCGCGTACATTATGCGTAGACCGCAATGGCGTTTGCGCTGCAACCTTATGTACGTGGAGACGCCACCACAGCTCACCCTTTCCTCACTGCTTTCGACAAAATTATCCACTTACCTTCTTGCCGGTCACATCTGGAAAATCTGTTCGGGTGTTGACATTGTAAAGGGTACATTGATTTAGTATGGAAATGAACGGTTCAATCTAAGTCAGTAAAGTAAGTTTTATACACGCAGGCAGGTATATTTTCAGCATTTTACACTATCACTGATATAAATGTACACACAAATCAACAAAGTATCTAATGCAAAATGTGTGCGCGTGTATCATGCGGATACTTTTCTTGGGGTCAACGAGTGCTCGTTTTCATGGGCAAATTGGAAGAGGGTGGATTGAAAGCGGCCATCAGCAGCCTTATCCTTACCTCGATGACATCTTCCCTCTACTTTCCGTCTCTAGAAACATTGGGAAGCTCAACAACGTATCTAGCCAAACTCATAAGGCGATAGAGTTCACGTGCGAAGTAGAGAACAATGTTGCTTTTCATTTTCTTGATGTATCCTTAAACGGAATCGTTGGTGGCGTGTCACGTCCTGTGTACAGCAAGTGCACTTGGAGTGGGCAACACGCGAACTTTCATATCTGTGTCGTTTAGGAGTAACCGAAACATGATCATTAGCCTAATGCGCCGTATCGAAAGAATCTGCTCGCATGATACTTTTCTTAAAGAGTTACATTGCATACGTTCGCCGCTGAACGAAAATGGCTACCCTGAAAATTATATTAAAGCCATTAGAGGGAGTCACCTGCAATCCTGACGGTGGAACAGAAGCCTATATTACACTTCAAACACGTCCGGCAGCTCCTGCTGCGACCTGCAGGTAGCCTTCATCAACGTTTTCAGTATTATGAACAAGCGCGATGAGCTTTGTTGTTTTGTTGCGTCTGAACGGTCAGAAGTAGTGCGACTCACAGGGAGATGGCTTTATTCAGAGTTATACACCCAAGAACTTGAACTCAACGCTTACTCATGCTTCCGCTGCAATAGACTAGCGAATGCCCGCGGTGGCGTTTTGTTCTACATCCGGTCTTCCCTGCGTTGGAGACTTGTGAGCACCTACCGAACTGATGTGGTTTGTGTGAGCTACCGTGATGCTCCATCCACCTCAGGCACGGAGAACTACTTGTGGGTGCAGTTTATCGCAGCCTCCCCTGAGTGGTTGTTTGGATTGGCTTCCGCATATTCTAGCCCACATGAGTCGTCCACACTTTCTACTTATGGGTGATTTTAACTGTCCTCGAAGACGATGGCCTGATGTGCATTTGATGTCTGGACATAGTGAGGTTGAAGCAAAGTTCGTGGATTTGGTACTTGAAACTGGTGCATCGCAACACCTATGCCAGACAACACGCGTAACACCACGCTCAACCCTGTCCTGATGTTAACGAGCTACAAACAACGAGTGCGTGACGTTCAAATCCTGGAGCCCCTGGCTACAAGCGACCACTCAGTGCTCATAGCTGGTATGGAATTACCTTTGCCGTATTCACGTCCGCTGGAACCAGCTCACAACTACTGGAAAATGGACTTCGATGGTCTAGCTCGAGCCGCGAGCCAACTGGATTGGTCTCTATCACAAGCTGCATCCGTGGAAGACTGTTGGATATTTATAAAAGTGATGAACATCATTGTGTTCCCAATTTGTGCCCTTGAAATGTCGGAAGGTTGGACCGATTAAGGAGTATGGAAAATTGGCTCGGAGGCGGTGCAGGCTGTGGGACAAATTTCTTCTCTCGGGTTCCGCCAATGATTACGAAGGGTATAAAAGTCAGCGGAACCTTTGCAACAGTACAAAAAGGAATAAGGGCCGCCATTTCGAAGAGCAGCTCACAGTAGCCGCGAAGACCACTCCAAAGAGAATCTTTGCTTACTTGAAGCGACGCCTGAAGCCGGCAGGTGATGTTCCAGTGCTGGTTGGCCCAGCTGGACAGCCCCTAACCTCCAGCACTGAGCGTGCGTCCGCGTTGGTGGCGCATTTCGCTTCTGTATTTGCAAATAACCAGATGTCTGTTCCGAGTTCGATGTGTCCCGCTTTTACCGAACTCGACAGTCTGGATTGCGATGTTGAAGAAGTATGTCAACTACTCGCCAGCCTTGATGACACCAAACCTCCTGGATCTGATGGGCTTCACCCACTGATTGTCAAGTCACTTTCGGTCATCATCTCTCCTTTTCAACAGGTCACTGTCCGAAGGTTCCTTGCCGATTGACTGACAATCTTCGGTGATGTAGCCTATTCCGAAAGGCGGCGACTCTAGCAAAGTAGACAACTACAAGCCAATTTGTCTTACACCTATTTTGGCAAAGCTTGCTGAGAAAATCGTAAAACTCAAGTACTTCTTTCTGTGGATACTCCTTTACTTGTTCAAGTCGAACAAGTTATGTCAGAAGAACAACCAAGTGATTGTCTGAGAGAATCCGTGAGCATTGCCCGACTTGGCTGTGTGCAGGTAGGAGAAAAATAGTGTTGGCACATTTAGTTCATTTTAACCACCAGCTCGATAATTCCCAATCTTTTCAGTCAGTTTGCCGCGTACCTTGATGCTACACACGAGCGGTAAGATGTCAATTATTAGCACCAGCCGAGACGATTGCCATTCGCCTCCAGAACCCAGACCTATGTGCACAAAATCATAAAAAAGAGATTATTGCAGTTGCTACAGTCAAAAGCGGTCCTGACACCCGCACAGCACGGTTTTATGCAAGACCGCTTAGGCACTATAAACTTGCTTGTGACAAGGCATGAGTGGTTGAAGACAAAAACAAGGGAAGTCTGTCGATCTCATATCGATTTCAGTAACGCGTTCGACAAGGTCAACCATGAGATCCTCCTTCAGAAACTCAGGATATGCGGTGTAGCTGGTTCACTACACCGATGGTTCCGCGACTTTCTTGTTGGACGAAAGTGGAGGGTACAGGTCGACGACCATCTAACTGACTGGTACCTCTCTACAAGTGACGTGCCTCAGTGCACTGTGCTGGGGCACACTCTGTTCCTGACCGACATCAACGATCTACCTCAGCTTTTCCGGTCGCCGTGTGCTTTATTTGCGGACAACATGAAGATTTGGAGAGAAATTGATGCTCCGGACGACTGTGGCATACTTCAGCAAGACGTCAACCGCCTATCCATATGGTCTGTAGTAGTCCATCTCCCGGTCAACCCAGCCAAGTTTGTATTTGTGAGCTAGGGGAAGGGTGCTGACGGCCAAACACTATATCTCACACCCACCGTGAAGGACCTAGGCGTCTGAACGGCCAGAGGTGGTGCGACTCACAGGGAGATGGCTTTATTCAGAGTTATACACCCAAGAACTTGAACTCAACGGTTACTCGTGCTTCCGCTGCAATAGATTAACGAATGCTCGCGGTGGCGTTTTGTTCTACATCCGGTCTTCCCTGCGTTTCAGACTTGTGAGCACCTACCGAACTGACGGTAGTTTGTGTGAGCTACCGTGGTGCTCCATCCACCTCAGGCACGGAGAACTACTTGTGGATGCAGTTTATCGCAGCCCCCTGAGTCGTTGTTTGGATTGGCTGCCCCATCTTCTAGCCCACATGAGTCGTTCACACTTTCTACTTATGGGTGATTTTAACTGTCCTCGAATACGATGGCCTGATGTGCATTTGATGCCTGGACCTAATGAGGTTGAAGCAAAGTTCGTGACTTTGGTACTTGAAACTGCTGCATCGCAACACCTATGCCAGACAACACGCATAACACCACGCTCAACCCTGTCCTGATGTTAACGAGCTACAAACAACGAGTGCGTGACTTTCGAATCCTGGAGCCCCTGGCTACAAGCGACCACTCAGTGCTCATAGCTGATATGGAATTACCTTTGCCGTATTCACGTCCGCTGGAACCAGCTCACAACTACTGGAAAATGGACTTCGATGGTCTAGCTCGAGCCGCGAGCCAACTGGATTGGTCTCTATCACAAGCTGCATCCGTGGAAGACTGTTGGATATTTATAAAAGTGATGAACATCATTGTGTTCCCAATTTGTGCCCTTGAAATGTTGGAAGGTTGGACCGATTAAGCCTCTTTGGTTTGACAAGTAGTATGGAAAATTGACTCGGAGGCGGCGCAGACTGTGGGACAAATTCCTTCTCTCTGGTTCCGCCAATGATTACGGAGGGCATAAAAGTCAGCGGAATCTTTGCAAAAGTGCAGAAAGGAATAAGGGCCGACATTTCGAAGAGCAGCTGGCAATAGCCGCGAAGACCACCCCAAAGCGAATCTTTGCTTACTTGAAGCGACGCCTGAAGCCGGCAGGTGATGTGCTGGTGCTGAATAGCCCGGACGGACTGAGCCTGCGTCCGCGTTGGCGGCGCATTTCGCTTCTGTATTTGCAAATGACCATATGTCTGTTCCGAGTTCGACGTGTACCGCTTTTACCCAACTCGACAGTCTGGATTGCGATGTTGAAGAAGTATGTCAACTACTCGCCAGCCTTGACGACACTAAACCTCCTGGACCTGATGGGTTTCACCCACTGATTGTCAAGTTATTTTCGACCATCGTCTCTTCTCTGGTGACTGACCTTTTCAACATGTCACCCTCCGAAGGTTCGTCGCCGATTGACCGGAAATGTTCGGTGATGTGGCCTATTCCGAAAGGCGGTGACCCTGGCAAAGTAGACAACTACAGGCCAATTTGTCTTACACCTATTTTGGCAAAGGTTGCTGAGAAAATCGTAAAACTCAAGTACTTCTTTCTGTGGATACTCCTTTACTTGTTCATGTCGAACAAGTTATATCAGAAGAACAACCAAGTGACTGTCTGAGAGAATCCGTGAGCACTGCCCGACTTGGCTGTGTGCAGGTGGAAGAAGAACAGTGTTGGCACATCTAGTTCATTTTAACCACCAGATCGATAATTACCAATCTTTTCAATCAGTTCGCCGCGTATCTTGATGCTACACACGAGCGGTAAGATGTCACTTATTAGCAACAGCCGAAGCGATCGGCATCCGCCTCCAGAACCTAGACCTATGTTCATAAAATCATAAAAAAGAGATTATTGCAGTTGCTACAGTCAAAAGAGGTCCTGACACCCGCACAGCACGGTTTTATGCAGGACTGCTCATGCATTATAAACTTGCTTGTGACAAGGCATGAATGGTTGAAGGCAAAAACAAGGGAAGTCTGTCGATCTCATATCGATTTCAGTAACGCGTTCGACAAGGTCAACCATGAGATCCTCCTTCAGAAACTCAGGATGTGCGGTGTCGCTGGTTCACTACACCGATGGTTCCGCGACTTTCTTGTTGGACGAAAGTGGAGGGTACAGGTCGACGACCATCTAACTGACTGGTACCTCTCTACAAGTGGCGTACCTCAGTGCACTGTGCTGGGGCACACTCTGTTCCTGACCGACATCAACGATCTACCTCAGCTTTTCCGGTCGCCGTGTGCTTTGTTTGCGGACAACATGAAGATTTGGAGAGAAATTGATGCTCCGGACGACTGTGGCATACTTCAGCAAGACCTCAACCGCCTATCCATATGGTCTGCAGTAGTTCATCTCCCGGTCAACCCAGCCAAGTTTGTATTTGTGAGCTAGGGGAAGGGTGCTGACGGGCAAACACTATATCTCACACCCACCGTGAAGGACCTAGGTGTACTCGCGCTGCGGCTTGAAGTCTGTGGACAACACGAACCGGCCATATCTTAACGGACTGCGCATGCTTTTGGCGCTAAAACGTAGTTTCGGTACATGGTCTGAAGATGTCGCCACGTGCCTCCTCTTCTATCATCAGACCATTGCTAGAGTACGGTTCGCCTGTCTACTTTTCGATTATCCGCGGCGTGGCACTGAAGATCGAACGAATCCAACACGTTGCTACCAGGCTCATCTCGAGTTTACGTGGATTGGGGTATGAAGACCGGTGCGAGAAACTAGGACTCTACACCTTGTCCTACCGTCGGGTGCAAGTCGACCTCATATTCTACATCTCGGTGACTTCCCCATGCTGAGGCTAATGCTGCACTTACGAAGGTCTTGCAGCACACACGGACACAGATACAAACTTGTCGTTGGTGAACGAAATAAATCCAAGGTATTTCCCGGGTGGTAGGATGGAGATCGGCGTCAAGTAACAGAATGTGAGTGCCTCATTCAACCAACTTTTAAATATGACTTGATTGGGTGCAGAAACAACCGATTCGGGGAGACGGTTCCATGGTTGACACAAATGAATGGAAAAGCAATTTCTGCGATACTCCAGACGCCCGTACTGTTCTGGTAATTTCAAGAACTGGCCTCTAAGGTTGGTGTTCCTGCTGAGTTGCAGTAAAGAGCGGCACACATGATTTGGATTGTATACAATCAAGTATGCCATAGTAAAGCTACCTCGTAGTTTGCTATACCACCCACTGAATACTCTCAAACATCTCAGTCTCTGCATTCCGATTGCATATTCGGAATCCAGACATTGAAGTTGGTCAAGTGCAGTAAAGTCGTGCTTCCGTCATCGCTGCCAGGCTTGGACTGCGTATTCGACATAGGGGTGAACACACGTATTTAGCATCTGTTTGAAAATATTTGCGCCAATCAAGCGGTGTATCGCAAGGATCCGTCCTCGGCGCTCTACTGTTTTTAGTCTACGTTTCCGATGCAAATATTTACAAACGATGCTAAAATATGGAGAGCAATTCGCTTAGCATCCAACAGTGTCTATCTTCAGGATGATCTGGCTCGGATTAACGAATGGGCGGAAGCGAACCAGCTTCCACTGAACCCTGCCAAGTGCCACTTGCTGACGGTGCGCAGCCGCTTCGTCAACACATCTTTTGGGGCAACACGTGACTAGTGAACTGTATAATCGTGCAAGAGAGTATTAGCAATTTTTTCCAATCTTCGAAAGCAGCAAGTGTGGTGAACTTGAACTTGAGACTTTTGAGGCGAGCTCTCGGCACCTTTGAGCCACAGCTAGTACTAATGCTGATTAACTCCTATATTCGTCCACACGTTGTATATGCGATTCCGGTCTGGTGTCCATGGTTAAAACAGGACATTCGCCTAATAGAACAACCCCATAGAAGAGCCACAAAGGCAACGCGTGGCCTATGCGGTCTAAATTACGAACTGCGTATTCGTGTACTCGGCGTATTCTCCTCAGGATAAGGACGGTTTCGCGGAGATGTTATTCTCCCATACCGGATACTAACGGAAAGCGAGCATCCACGTACATCACTGTTGACCCTAGCCTCTTACAAACACTGTTGAGGCAACCACCTGAAACGAATGATACAACACTGCCGTTTAAATTGTAGAAACTATTTTTACTCACTTAGAATCGCTTGCCACTGGAATGCATTACCAAGATATATGTTGAACGTACCAGACATGACGACATCCGAAAGGCACTTAGACTTTCACCTGAATGATAAACACTAAACAACAGTTTGATAAAGTGCAATGGTTTAACCACTGGTACTTCACGTTCCACTTTGGAACATTTTGTTCTTAATTTGCTTTTGCGTATCCATCCTGTGGGTCTTGTAAAGTTATGCTTTTTCTACCATCGTACACTATTGTACTATATATAGTTGTTTGAACGCCCCTCGTGGCAAGCTGACGTGCTGTTATGTGTTTACCCGTACGTCCTCACTGACGTTCCACTTTATCTAGGCTTAATGCTTCATTTCAGCGGGTGAACTGTGATATACTTACAAAGTTCGTCCTTGTATTGTGTTGGGATAAAGACATGCAATCTTTAATCGGCGTGTCCATTCCGTCGCATTCGACACGGTTTTTGCACACGTTGCATGTAATTCGTTAGGTTAAATCTTCCTTTTGTTCGTTTCTGCTTGGCTATTGTGATACCATCCTAAAAGTCTGCAATATTAGCAGAAGCAATGATTTCGTTTCGCTGTTCGTCCAGCGAACTTCACCGCATGTTTGCTTCATCTCTCACTACTTCAGGCCTCACTGAAACGTAAACCATTTCCGAAGGCGGACGACACTGTTGCTCAACCCAAAGCAGAGCAAAAGCGATGGATGTCTGTGTCTGTCCAGACGACGACAGATCGGGCTACTCAAGTGTACGAACACTGGACGATCGGTGTTCCGTCCGGAGGGAGCGATTTTTTACCCAAAGCGGCATATCCACTCGATGCAGAGGAATTTGGACTCCACAAAAAAGAGGATGATGTGCGTTTCCTAAAACGACAGCCAAGGGATTGTGATATTTTTATGGTACGTTCTACCAGCGACATATACGATCATGAATTAGAAACAAAATAAACGCAAACTGCACTTGAAAAAAACTTTGCTTGGAATCCCTGTCAATTAGTTAACTGAGCTAAATACGAGACCTCATTCGTGTTCATTTCAGGATTATACTCAAAGGTGCGGGTGGACCCCTCACGATGTGTGAGTATTGGCTAACAGCCATCACATGCAATGCAAAGAACTGTACAGCCGTTTCATCCTCTGCGCCGCGGTAACCTATCATTCAGTGTGTTGTGAGCGGCGCTATATCACCTCTAGTAATTTAGTCAGTTCGGCCGTTACCATTTCCCCTCGTCCCGTAACAGTCGGGTTGCGGGTTCTAGCTCGAAAACTTGGCGCTAGAACGCGCACTGCTGACGATTCCTGAAAGGGTAAAACGGCCGTACAGTGTTTTCCCAGGCGTGCCATGACCGTTTGGATGCGTCTACACCATTTCCCTGCCAAGTTATCCTCTTGGGCAATAGCAATAATCTAAGGGGCATTCAACATGAGTCTACTCAATTAATTTGTTCCGTGCGTAGGAGCTGAAGCGTCCCACCTGCACCCCTATGACTTAGTGCGTCTGAGGTCTAATTGGCTGAAGGCGACGGGCTATACACACACACACCTGCACAAGTGACTGGCGTACGCATGGAACAAATTAGTTGAGTAGACTCATGTTGAATGCCCCTCAGATTATTTCTGTTGCCCAAGAGGACAACTTGGCCGGGAAATGGCATAGATGTGATACGATTAAACTTAATGTCGTTAATTCACGCACCACGTAACCCCACCTCGAACGGCGTTTTACTTCGGAGTATCTGAGGCTCATTTCGTCCCCTGGGGGGATCGTATCTGTCCTTAGGGGCTATGTTTGTTACCTGTGTTAAACAATACATGCAAACACCCTTCGTAACCTGCATGACATTGGAGGGTGAGCAGTGCTATGTCGTATTTAAATATCAGTCATGTTGGCGCGTCGCTGTCACACATGAATCAGTGGTATAACTCGATGGCTCATAATAGTGTGGTCACTTAGTAACTACAGGATGCACCCAAACATTGTGCTCTCCAGCCCTCACGAAATCGTTATAAGTGGATATATATGCGTGTGTAAACGGCTACACATATGTATTATCGAACATAACTTGACTTGCAGTGGGTTTATACTGTCGAATACCGTGGCGAGTCCACCAGTGTGAACCTAAATATGCTGACAATTTTTCTTCTACTTGAATTTTCACCGCGGGACCTGTTAAGTTACCGCATTCTTACCCGTATAAGACCATTGTTCAATAGAATTCGACGGATGCGTGCTATTGACGAATCCCACTAGTACGAAGCGGCCGTCTGGTGCTTTCCTAGATGTGTGACGGCTGTCTGGCTGAGTCTAGCTACGATTAATCTTCTCATAAGGACTGGTTTTTGTAATTTTTCAGTGGACTTTGGCCTAAAAGGGTTCGGTTACCTAATGCTTGCCAGTAGAGGCGTTCAACACTGGACAATCAAGTTTACTGAATTTACCATCATTTAGAATTCACGCTAGAAATTTTTTCAGGATTCATATGTCTAGGAAAGTGTAGATAGCATGTAGGGTTGAAAAACCGTTTCAAATACACGAAAATTAACTTAAATTCATCACGGTCTGATAAAGGATGCCCGGTCGCAACTTTAGTTAATACCTGAGGTAGTTGTTGTATCGACAGAGAAACGTGAACTCATGCATTTTCGGTCGCTCTCAGGTTTATATCCCACTTTTGGACTGACTGACATTTCACTATGAGGCGTAACTTTCCGTGGTATGGGCGTCCGAATGATCAAAGCATATATGTTGCGTTACTTCACTTTCTTGCGTTGCCTGTTGAAGTATTTGTTATTTTTTTACGTAATTTTGGCAAATATTGTACTGCTTTCTTCATGCAACATGTGTGAGCGGAGTCGAAGTTCCCCACTCGACCGCATCGACTGTAGCAAGAACAGGAGACCGATGGTAAACAATCGTTTTCGGTGATTGATCGTCAGATTTGTACAATCATATGAGCGCAACATTGGATTCGATTAATTCCAATGAGACTAGATCACCTGCCGACCAGGGGTATAAACCAGCAACAACCGTTAACGACAAGAGCCAACTAGGGCAAAGATGTGGTTGAACGATTGCAGTGGGCGTCAGGGTAGCTTAAGAGCTTCAGACACTTTCTATTGTGAACACCTAGACGGTTAATACAACTGAATACTAATCGCTTGGGCGGTAGCAAGTGTGCGGAGGCGTACGCCTTTCGATTGTAGTGCAGGAACCCTGTGTAGTGTTCGAGAGGCACGCATAGGGTCAGCGTCACGCCCACTATCAACAAGATGAGCTATAACAGAGCTAGTTATAGCCCCGTTGCCACCTCGACGCAACCAGCTTAGAAGGTGCTCATTAATGCACTTGCACAGGTGCCGTGCCGTCTGACCGGTGTAAGTGACGCCACAGAGGCACTCGAATTGATAAATGATTGCATTGAGCATAACGAATATCCTAGCGGATTCTGGAAGCAGTTGCTCCGCGCTCGGATCTATCCTAACGTCAAAACGATAAGACGGAGTGTTTTGCTTGGAGATGAAACGCGTAACCTTGTATGACTACGCTGGAGATCCAGGAAAGAAATAGTGACGGAAGGCGAAGGAATCATGTACTGGTCCACAGAAACACTGACGGTGAAATTCAAACATGTGTATATCAAAGGAAGATCCATACAGACCAAATATTACACTACCACATCCCCTGAAACTCAAGAAAAACTGTGTTCAGAGCCTTTTCAAAAGGTCGGAACACATTGCAGCACTATAGAATTGAGGATAAAGGAAGGGAACCATGTATACCGAGTATCACAAAACAACGGGTATCCAAGTTTCATCAAAAGAAGCTTAAAGAGAAGTGGGCCTTAACAACAGCGGAAACTCGTAGTTACACAGGCAGTGCATCCTTGCATTAATAACGTGGCTGAACTAACAGCGCAATTGCTACGACCACAAAGCAAATGGTACTTCGAGGGGATCACTCTCAAAGCCGAAAGTAAAGTCACTCAATGTAGTCAGAGCGAAATCATCTACAAGATAAACTACAAAGAAGATGACAAACACTACATCGGACAAGCTGCAAGGAAACTTTCAACACGGGTCAACGGACACAAAATGGTCGTACGAATTATACCACCCACATTCACTGACTTCCATGCATGAAGACCGAGGTCACCACCCACCTGGAGAACCTAAAGATCCCAGCCCGTGGAAATTCAAGACAAGTTATAGATTTCTTGGAAGCTATGTATGCATCACTACGAATGAACGTTCACCGACTTAGTCAACTAAATGTGACGGGACTGAACGCCGGGTCAATATGTCAAACGACGACGTCAAACACAGACATGCGTGCTTACGGTACAAGGCACAAATCAATGACATCAATTGCGATGGTCATATGCTCGTTGAACTATCCAAGCTCTAACAGATGATTCATCCGTCTTGAAGATCGACCATTCACAGTCACTGACACTTCGTACCTCGCCGGTCCGCTACGAACACGTGCACTGACGATGTCACTTGGAGTGGTGACGGAACGTTTGTAGCCAAAGTACCGAGCTCAGCGGACACTCAGCACACCAACTGAACAACCTGAGCTACCAATACTTGCTTCTGTATCACCCCTTCGTATTTATAGCCATACAGTATTTCAGGGTAATGTATAAACGTTACAGATGAATATTAATAAGACGTATGTGTTTCCACGTAGTGATAGGGTCCTGAGGGAAACTCAGTTGTGTTCATTATAACATGGGACGGTAGATAGCAGTGTCACTGTGGCGAGCCTCGGTGAATTCTGCTCATTGGTTTGGGACATAGCAACCGTGTCCGTGAGGAGAGGTCGGCTATGCCTCTCGCAGTTTGAGTCGTTGGATGGCCGTAGTATTGCTGAGGTGAGCTCAGCCAAACTCTGTGCAAGTCCCACGGACCTATGATAGATCCGTAACAACTTCCCCTCCTTTGAAAATCCTATTCTCTGTTTACCAACGATTAAACAGTGCGGTTTTCATCACTCACAGCGGTGAGGGAGCTGAATCCTCTTTCATGCCCAGCGTACATTCTATCTGTCGCTGTCTGCGTAGTGGCTCAAATGGGCCAGCGGGCAGCATTGCTATGATTTTACACCTTACGACGTTGGTAATTGTTTCTCGCGACACACCTGAGATTGTACAATGGAACATCGATTTAATGCGGGTGAAAAAGCTGAAGCCTATCAGGTCTCATAGGATGGGCATGGTGAATATTGCAACGTATAGAAAAGGAGCCAACAAATGTAAGTTCAAACCGGTGAACTTACTGAGGTATAGACGTTAAAAAATGTAAATCCTGTAGGTCCCTAAGAAATAGCGATAAATGCGCCGTTAGTAAAACCTGTCAAATGAGTGCAAGGTCAACTTTGTTTTTGAACACCACCGGAGTAAGAGAGCACAGCTGACACACATTTTGGGTGGGCATTCCACACTTGGCAAACACATATGGTAAAGAAATTCCGATGACATTGCAAACGATTGTACTGCTCTGCTAGCTTGAGATTGTGACCTCTCAGGTTACTGTTGTGACTAAGCTTTCGCAAATGGCGACACTTGTGGTCGGAATCTCTCAAAATCTGTTAAGTCAAATAAGGTCCTCAAGCATTCGGCTGTATTGTCCGCTGGACGCCTCGAGCGATCGTAGCCTTTGTTCATACGGAAAATCATGCAAACCTTTAAACCTAACGGTTGCCCGGCGTTAGGGTATCTCCAACTCGATGCGATCTCACTTCAACCACGATTTTTATACCTTTATTGCGTATTCCACATGTGGACGTATGTATGTGCCGAGAAGCTAAGGAATAAGTGACCGTCAGAATCGTTCGAATACACGCCACAGAAAGCTTATGTTTTGGATGCCCCTTCTTGATGCCTTTTCACCTTGATTCGAACAGCCGAGGTCGGTGTGAATCAGAACGCCCAGATCCTTTTCGCCGGAAGACATTTGAAGCTCCCATTTGCCCAATTTTCAGCAACATGCTAACTGGTGCCGCAAGTGCAGCACTCTACATTTATCCACATTAAACCGATGTAGCTTATGGATCGATCACCCCTAAACCCTATCCAGATTGACATAAAGTATTGTAATATCATCTGGCTTGTTGATCGCCGTCCAAGCCTTGCTGTTCTCGGCATAGCGTAGGTAACTCGAGCTTATAGATTGTGTTAAATCGTTACTAAAAGTCAAGAACAACCGTGACCCTGGTACGTATCCGTGTGGTACTCCACATTCGAACTGGATGGGATCGACTATGGACAAACATTCTTACTTCCATGCTCCGGTGGATAAGAAAGCTCCTGATCCACCCCAGGATAGTACCACCAATATCAATGGTCTGGAGTTCAAAGGAACGGTGCCATGGTCTAACCGATCGAACGCCTTTGAAAGGCAGAAAAAACTACGCCAACTCCTGCACCAGTGTATACTGCTTCGTTCTAGTTGGATCGTGTCTGAAGTACACTTACAGTGTATAATCGATTCCGCCGGAATCCATGCCGTTCTGGTGCAAGGTAGTTAAATTCTTCCAAGTAAGCCGTTAGCTCATCGGCAACAATGGTATCCCTAACCTTTGAAACTACCGGTACATTAGAACAATGGTGTATTACGGGTAAAAAAGCACTGCTTAACAAGTCCCGTGGGATAGGACTTATTATAAAATAATATTACACAATCAAGTGACAAGCGTTTTGGTGGACTCACCGTAGACTTATGCATAACAGCGAAGATGTTCGCATATTAAAAGTATAAATCCATTGGTTTGGCGTTTGGTAAGACACCGTTTGATTGCGTTTTGTATCCCCTGGCTGACAAGTTATAAAATGAAGTGCAAATGAGACAACGCAACGCCAACCCGTTTTTTAAATATCGCCAGATTGGGAGTACTGACGACATAAGTAGGGAGGGCATTCTAAGGCTGGCACACCCGGCGGGAAAAGAAATTTCTACAGCATTCAAGCCGGCTATACTGTATTGTCAGTTTCAGAGGCTGACCTCTTATATTAGTGTTGTGGTTCAATTCCAGCAGTGGACGGCAAATGTGGTTTGGTTCTTCAGAATCTGCAAACCATTATGAGATCCCCGCGTAAACGCCGATATCGACTGCTGTACATTCTTTGAGATTTCAGTCTAGACAGATAGGGCAGATGCAGGAGGCCGCTGTCATTTTTGTTTGCTCTTCGTTGAGGAGTCTTGAGAGCAACGAGATCCTGTTTCTGCCACGGGTTCCACGCCTGGATAACATATTCCATGTGCGCTCGCACGTAGGCGTTAAACATTTTGGGAAAGATTGAGGGTTTAAACCGACCGAAGGCTCTGCGAAAAAGGCCGAAGTGTTGATTGCCGGTTCTCGATGCCATCTCTGCTTGTTTTGAACACCCGATATCCTCCTGTACCAGCACATCTAGGTCTCGCTCTTCAGAGGCCTTCTGCGAACTGTGGTCTCCAAGCTTGCAAACGCTCACCGGCTGGTGAGGTAGATGGATCAACTGTTCAATTAAAACAGGTTGCTCATTGAGCATACATAAATGCATTCTAGGTCATGTTGGAGTAGATCGTGATCTCGCTGTTACTAATCGCGCTCCGTATCTTGACATCATCGGCAAAAAGCAGAAAATTTAAGGAGATAACTCGCCAAGTCCATGATAAACACCAGAATAAGCGCGGTCCCAGCACTGAACTTTGTGGGACACCACATTCTACCTCAATCGGGTTAGAGAGTGATCCCCTAACCCGTACTTGAAGTTTCCGTTGGTGAAGGAAATTTCCAATCCAAGCAAGAATAGGATTTACAATTCCTTATCTCTGTAGTCTGTGAAGTAGGTTGCGGTGATCTAGGCGGTCGAAAGCCTTGGAGAAGTCCAGATAGGTGACGTCTATTCCTATCCCATCGTCAGCCACTTCCGTTTACCTACCTCATGCAATCAGCAGGTGGGTGGTTCATGACCGATGTTGACGGAAGCCATGCTGCTCCGGTACCAAGATGTTGCATTAAAGCCTCAGCGATGACCTCTTTCATCACCTTCGCGAACACAGGGAGGAGAGGTACTGCGTGATAGTGTGCAGGATCGGAACGGCTACCGCCTTTAAAAACTGGGGTGATAATGCCACCCTTTCCCATATATATATTACATAATCTATGGTACAGATATTGTGCCATAGTTGGGATTTGCTGTTCATGGAAACAGCTTTAGAAGTACTGTGACGGTGGTTCAACTGGCTTTGTGGTTGCAGTCTTCCGTGCTTTTGAGAGGTTGTTGTCTTCTCCCGGTGAGCCATGATCACACAGTAAAAATAACTTCCTTAGCACGATTGGTGGGTTGAAAGTTATATGTGTAAACCATGGAGTCCGTAATGTGCATGACGTTGTGGGACAAATAGTGTCTGCGAGTTCGAAAATTGTGGCGTATTATAGCCGCAGAGCATTAGCTGCTTCTTCGACGCTTCATACTCTACCGCCTGTCGTGAAAAGTGGAGGGATGTCATGCTTCACTTTACGACAAATATTGACGTACCTGTACAGCAGTTTTTTGTTTGCAAGGAATTTTTAGCTTAGCACTGTCGATAAGTTACTTTGTCCTCACGGACAATTGCAGTGCAGTGGTTGAGATGGGTCAGGAAATTGCCCTAAGTCTCTGAGCCAAAGTTAAACTTGTAGGCACGCCATGCTGCATCCCTTATCGCCTTGCATTTTCGAGTCCTGCTGCTTAAAATCGAAGGCATTTTTGCGGGACGAAAGGGCTTGGTCTCTGATGCTCTGTTTGCCATGTCGCTGAGTATCTCAAGGAACTGTCCAAACGTTGTCAAGGGGACTGTTGCTTGAGGCTTCCCAAGCAGATGCCTCGACAAGTTCTTTCAAGATATAGCGTGTGCTTGTATGAGTTAGTTCTAAGTGTTCAGGTGGATAATCTGCATAACACACATAGTTGGACGTTATTACTACATGGTCGCTGTGACCTACTGGACTCTCCATCAGTAACTTATCAACCATGAGCTCTTCATTCGTGAGCACAAGTTCCGATATGAGCGATTGGTTTGCTGTGCTGAATCTAGTGGGCGTGTTAACATGATTGTACAAAGGAATATTAGCTATAAGTTCATGCAAGTCTGCTTTTAACTGTTCGCTGGGTGGTGCCGATACCTCCGCATCATGTAGACTGAAGTCCCCGGAGATGAGAATGTGGCTGTACCTAGTGGGCGTTGCTCTGTTCAAGGCACGTATCAAGCAGAAATCCATTTCCGGAGTGGACGTTTGGGGGCGGTAAATGACAGATATGAGACATGCGTCGTTGTGTCTTACTCGGTGACGGCAACTGAGTGAGTCGGTAACGTGAGTTTCCAGATCACCAACTATTGCACATTGCTGGTCACTGTGGTAGTAGAGGAGGACCCCACCTCCTCTGCTAGGCTGTCGCATGTGCGCCATTAAGCTTCGAAAGAGCATGGGGCAGTCGATGACAGTGGGCCTTTTGGTGATTCGACTTCAGCTTCTACCGACCGCAAGACAGGAGCCTTGTCAAAGCCGAATTCTATTTGCAGCTTTCCTTGCTTATGCAAATGGCTAAATTGACGGATGGAATGATGCTTGCACTCGACCGGAAAGTTCAAGTCGGGCTGGAATGGAAATAGTTGGGTGTTGCTCTTCCCAACACTGGTACACCACAACCGCGGTTTCGTCCTGGTTTGGACTCGTCAGATGGAGATAGCCTGAGCTGGGGGAAACTTCAAGTCGGGCTGCTAACAAAATCAGGGCTTTTTAATTTACTTGTTTTACTGACGGTGCTCCGAATCGTTGAGGATTCCGCTGGCTTCTACCCTGGTCTTAGTTGTACTGACCATATTTTTACTCTTCATTAACTACTTAAGCTAAAACACATTTACAGACGATATACTGTGGTCATTTTCTTCTGTCTGAAAAGTACTTTCGGCTCTGCTGACGGTGAACCTTGTGGTAATGCCTATCCGTGATGGACGTGTAGCTGAAATTTATTGTCCTTCTAAAACAGGCAGCAGGAGATCTGATGTTAGCGAGACCATACGCGACGAGAGTGGGCAGTCGATCCACAGCCTGTTAAAACGCTTGGAGCGTTGAGCTGAACACTTTGCAAGGCAATTTAACCAATCTGAGTTATCGGTTTCTTTTTCGCACATTGAGCGCCCTTCTCCTTGGGCCATTTCCTTGGATCCGCCTTCGTGCGCAGAAGTCGAACATAAGACCAGGCTGTTGAAATTGCATAAGGCGCAGGGGCAGATAGAATTCCCCCAACCCTCTTCGCGGGACCTGCTCTAATACATGATTTACACGAGTTGCTAGTGAAACTTTGGGAACAGGAGACTGTCCCGACAGACTGGAACTGCTCCGTCATTGTCCCAATTTTCAAGGAAAACTCCCGTTCGGAATGCGACAACCATAGAGGGGTCAGTCTGATTTCGGTTGCCTCTAAATTGCTTGCCTCTGTCACTCTCCACAGACTGACTGGCACTCGTGAAATCCAGATTCGTGAAGAGCAAGCCGAATTTCGTCAAGGTCGGGGCTGCATCGACCACATCTTCACATTGCGTCAATTGTTGGAGCACTGCCATGTTTGTTGGCGACCCACCGTTGTCATGCTTCTTGACATAAAAAGTGCCTTCGACTCAGTCGATCTACGTGCCCTTTGGGACTGTCTGCTGAGGAACGGCGTGCCTGATAAATATGTAAACATTATCAAAGCGCTGTACGCGCATAGCTCGGGCAGGGTGAGGGTTTAATGGTAAACTGTCGCCACCCTAGCGATGTGAGACAAGGATGCCCGCTGTCACCTTTCCTCTTTAACTTCGCTGTTGATGAAGTCACGGAAACAGCGTTCTCTGGACACGACCTAGAAGGTGTGGAGCTACTTCCTGGTGAGCGACTTCTTGATTTGGAGTATGCGGACGATATTACCCTGATCTATGACAGCTCCCAAACATGCCAAGCAACACCGAACTGATTAGCACTAGCTGTCGATTGTTTTGGGCTATGCTTTGCTCCATCGAAATGCAAATTACTTCTCCAAGATTGGCAGGCACCCAACCCTGCGCTAACGGTTGGTGGTGATCTGCTAGAAGTCGTTCAGGAATTCAAGTACCTGAGCAGCTATATTAGCACCCGTGAGCTTGGAGATGAGGTTACCAACCCTATAGCGAAAGCTCGAAGTGCTTTTGACAATCTCCGCCACCTGTGGCGCAGATGTGACATTACTCTCGCCCTGAAGGGCAGTTTATAACGCAGCCGTCCGTTTAACTCCTCTATATGGTTGTGAAACCTGGCCCAGCAGGTCGACAGACATAAAGAGGCTCGTCACATTCAATTATCGCTGTCTTCGCAACTTAGCTCATGTCTATACCATTTTCCATTGAAGTTGGATATTCGGGCAAAACATTTACGCCTGGGGGTCAACGGGGTTGCTCCTCCGGGGCAATAAAGTTGAGTCTTCGCTATGCGGAATAAAACCACTCACTGGCATGGTAGGGACTGTTTCATTGGCCAAGCGCCTTCAGCAAATAGGACCTCAGACGCTTGGCCAATGAAACAGTCCCTACCATGCCAGTGAGTGGTTCTATTCCGCATAGCGAAGACTCAACTTGGTTGCCCCGGAGGAGCAACCCCGTTGACCCTCAGGCGTAACTGTTTTGCCCGAATGTCCAACTTCAATGGAAAATGGTGTAGTGGGAGCATCGCGCGAACGATGAGCGTGTTCGACGTCTCGTATTTGGTGCAGGAAGAGCGAGTGAACCGTTCAGCACGATTATATCACGCACCAGGCTCCGATGGCTGGGCCACGTGTTGCGCATGCCAGCACACCGACTCCCGCGACGTGCATTGTTTGCGCGTTGTGGGTGCAGTTGGAAGAGGAGGAGGGGAGGCCAAGTGATGACTTGGTCGAGAGAAATGAAAACCCTCACTTCGAAGTTGGCGTCGGTTGGTGCATCCCGACTGCCTGGCTGGGGTCCTAAGGACGGTGAACACGTTTGGTTGGACACACTTGCTGATATGTCTTGGAGCCGGCTCCAGTGGCGTTTGTGCTGTGTGTCCCTTTGTCCATCCCCTCCAATCACGATCCCACTCGTTAGGTATAATATAACTCTCTTTTTAAGGCACGATAGCCAGCTGTTAGCTCCCCGGAACGATGTCCATCCGTTACTAGGGACTCAGCCGGTATGCCATTGTTTTCCTTTTCTTGTCTTTCGTGTTGCAACACAATACCTGAGTTGTTTTCCACCTTTAGCTAACGTTATAACGATGATTGTGATTCTAAGTTCTCTCTATCGCGATTCTCGAGGACGTGTGAGTGTCTACGGGGAGATGTTTCCAGAGTTATCCAAAACAAGCGGCGTTCACCAATTCTTACTTAAATCTCCTTTTCTTTTTCACCTTGTAGTTGTGATGATCTGTCATCGGCCTCATCCAAAGTAAAATTTCTGCCATGTGACCGGCTGACGATGTAACGGACTACATAGCTCTCCTTTGGTTTGGCGCAATAGCTATGCAAGCACTACTGGGCACATTGAGGCGAAACGTTGTACACTTCGATATGTGCTTTCTACACCTTCAAAGTGCATGGTTTGGTTGAAGGACTGGGGACTGATAAGCCACCGGTTTTATCTATCAGCTAACAGCTACTCGTAGCTCTATCACCTCTGATGGTCACAGCATCGAGGAAGTTACTTTGTATAGCAACTAGGCCTGTGTGTCAGTCCAGATACTCTGCCATCCATGGAGACGGCGAGATATCAGCCTGTCAGTAAAAGGTAGGGTGTATAACGCTGCGACAAGGCCGGTGTTACCCTCCTATAGATTAGAGACCTGGCCAGTCCACTTGGTCATTTTTGACTGTCGGTGCTTGCAGAGTATTGCTCACAGGAGAGAATGCTGAGGGAGCATTGCTGAAGACCGCCGGTGGGTTATTGGCAAAAGCCTTCTGGTGCCTCACTCGAGTTTATACTGATACTTAACCCCTTACGTTGGCTATTTCATGTACTCCGTATGCCAGGCGTGTATTATACACCATGCTTGCACCCCGTTAGGCGAAACCGCCAAGTAACCAGTCGTTGATCATATCATAAAGACATCGACTAAGAGACTAGGTCATGCTGGTGCCTGTCGTCTTCGTGGATGAGGTCTTCGGGATGGTCCATTGCGGGTGGTTAGAGACCGTATCAGACATAGCGCAGTCGCGCAGTCAGTGGCAATCCTGCACTCGGTTTCCTGCTCATACTTTACAAAATTCCATCCCGATTAATTTCACTAGTTTCACTTCTACCTTCCTTTTCTTTGTACGCTTTCTGTGCTATGCCTCATTCTACTGTTTCCTGTTATTCTCATGGGGACGTGATTCGTCGCAAACGGATCCGCTGCGTCTCGAGCGAACTTTGTACCGTAACCTTGGTAACCACTTCTCCAGGTGCGTGCAAATCACTATCGTTGCATGGGTAAGCGCAATTTTTCAACGCAGAGATTTAGCTTGCCTACAACAAGATGCTGAGAACACAAAATACCCATAGTGGTAACCTCTATAGAAGACGCATGTCAGTTAAGTTGTGTTGGTCGACTTGGAGCATCTATTCCGAAAGCTAGAAATACACTCTTCTATATACGACATCGGTGGGACCTGGCTTGAATTTTTCCCGACTGTAAGGCGACACATGATCGCTCTGGCCTAGGGATCGTACAACGCTTTTCGGGTAATTTACACACTTATTTATTTATACTAAGTATTTTGCTACTCGAGTTGAAGCAACTCGATCACACCTGAGTAACCGAATCTTAGTGGATCAACAGAAATGGACTGTAGAAGTAAGCACTTACTTCGTGGAACTGCCACAACTTATCACACGCTATCATTGCTGATGCTAGGCTGCAGTAATTATGTACATTAGGCCGGTCCCTCGTCGTTGTACCACTGCTGTAGTGCACTGGGTATCCTGCGACGTTTATCAAAAGCTTTCCGCTGTTTCTGTTCAAATTAACGCAATACTGACTGCAAGAAAGAAGGATGTTGACCTCTCAGCTCCTTTCAAAGGAGATATCGCTTTCGACTTACTGAATGGGAGACTATCACTGACGATGAGCAAGACGTATCTGACCGCTAAAGTTCGTGTGTTTGCTGAAACTGTTCCGCTCATCACCCAACGCCTCAAAGATAGAGTCCCGGCTCATTCCGAATCTTTTGTTCTATATCAATTTACCTGCACCTGTGGTGCAGGGTACCTCGGGCCCACGACCAGGCGTCTATATAAGCGGATAGCGGAGCATTGCCCTGCCTCTTTGCAACATGGTATGGTTAAGAATGTCCCTCAGCTCGATCTTCGAACATGTGCTTAGTACCAGCCATCAGATTCAGACTAATGACCCATTCAAAGTAGTGTACACGGCACCGAGGCGCAACTCCAAAGGAATCAGAAAGCGTTTGTGGGCCACCGCTGAAGCCATTGCAATCAGAATACTTCAGCCGGATTTGTGCAAGCAAAGAACACTGCTACGATCTATGCTGTTGTCGTGGCCGTAATGTCGGACCGCGGTTACTACTGAGAGTGACCATTGTAGACCTTCTGGCCAACGCTTCTGTGCTTTGTACTCGTGTGCGTCTTCGCGCGTGCTCGCGCGACTCATGAGGTCTGAATGTATCGAGTGGATTATTGATCGACTTCGTCCAAACAGTCACATTCCTAGCGTTCGATTACCTGTGCGTTTATTTGGCTTTTAATTGTATTTGCCTGGAGTGAATTGCCGTAAAGAATTCTCTTCGCAAGTGTTATGCTACTGTAATTTATTGGACATCTTCCTACTGAGGATCATGAATGAACGAAAAAGACGGATTAATGTTAAATCTAACTACCATGGCCAGCAGTCAGTACCACTACACCTCTATCTTGGCAATACCACATGCTCACAAAAAGCTAGCTCTCTTGCGAAGGAATGGTGGTACTCTCGAAATAACTTCCCTGCCAACCACATGCGCCACCTGTTAGGCACCCATACTTCACACGTAACTGCACGAACTCAATAGTTAAAAAAGTAGCTTTTGTTGAGATTCCATGGGATCTAATCTACTGATTCTAATTGACTCGAGCCAGACACAACGTGATTCACATAGACCCTGAAGTAGGTTGGGAGATACGAAAAGAATTCTGTTCCTTAAGCAATGCAACATCTCGGCTGAGTTCCTCAAAGTGAACAGCACTTTTTTACTGGCATACATTTCAAACACAAGGGATGCATATATTCAGTTGTAATCCCACATCAAATATCCGACTTGCTGGCAACCTGAATCACAGCATACACACGCAGAAACAACAGCACCCAATATTGAGCATGACGTAGGCGCGAGTTGATGAAATGTATTCAGTTAATCTCTCAATTCAAGCAAAATGAATAAGACATACCTCGATAATATCAACTACGTGGAATGAAAAAAATTTAGAGCAATGGTAACCAGTGACACCTCTGCACCTACTGAAAAATGTAGAGCGCACAGCGAAAGCCTTAAACCCATAATCGCCAATGAAGAAGCAGGACTACATTTTCCGAGTTCATTTCGGACCAAACCCTGTTCTCTTAGGGTAGTTTGGCAACTAATCTGATGAAGCCTTTCGATTTTTAGCCATCAAGTCATAACTCATTCTTTACGCGTGAGATGCAGTGTTTACATTATTGTTCAGGATCTCCTCTGTGTTGACGACACACTAGTAAGATTGAAAATGTCACTATATTCCTTGTTTTGTGACCATGCCTCTGTGAAAAAATGGTCTCATATTGGGTTCACTGGGTAGTAGAGAGCTGGAGGGAGATCCCTTGTCAGCTCCATCACTTCCCTATCATTGCTGGGATGCTCGCATCATTGCGCAACGGAAACTCCGGAGAGGACCGTCACACTCGTACCTGAAGCAACGCGATCCCGGCATACTCAACAGGTGTGAATCAAGTTAGTCGTTTGAAACAATATTCTGACTGCGTATCAATGACGGGCCCCGGTAACCGGTTCCAGTCCTTCACAACGCGAGTGGATAGAGCAAGAATGGACTGCACTTTGAGCCTCGTCGGTGACCTTTAGTCGAACTCGCAACATTGTGTTGGAAGAAATCTTGCAACCCTATCCTAGCTCTCTCTTGAGGATACGTCGGGTAAAAATCAACTCCTCGCGGCGACGACGGTAATCCAAAGGTGATAGGGCAGGTCACGTAACTCAGAGGCGGACTTCGATCCACGCCGTTGGACTTTTTCAATCATGTCACGCTTAAATGTTCTAAACAGGTAGGCAGCAAGAAGGCCGTATTCTACAATCGGGCGCACATGCGAGGTGAACGGGAGTCTACAGAGCTCCGGCATCAGGCGGCAGAATGCTCTTCGGATGGGGTGAAACATCCTGTAGGCAGTGGCAACCCTCTTCATGGTGTCCTAAGTGGACCTAAGTGGCTGGCTAGCCGAACAACCTCCTCGTGGTGCCAGCTGGGTGATTCGGGTTTACCCCCTTTCAGCAAATAGTTCGGCGGCAGTGTTCCAGGACGTGGTGGGTTTTTGCCTGGCCAGCGTTCTCCCTATAAAAAGCCACAATGTCCGTTTAACAACACTGTGACGTGGCGGTTGTGACTCGCCACTAACTAAAGTCACCCATTGCTTATCCGAACAATCGCTTCAAGTCCACAGATAGCAAGCACTGGCGACACCTTCAAACACATTCAAGCAAAATGACAGGAAACATTTACCAATCCCATAAACAAAGCTAAACACGCCTACATGCAAACTTACATACATTCATATATAAACATATGCAACAATCCCATTGTTCCATTGTACATTAACTGATCACATTTTGTACTCTTAACATGATCATGCCTGCGCAGGCGTACCTCGCTTAGTCGAGAATACACAATTTATTTATTTATTTATTTACAATTACGCCAAGATCTATCTGAAGTGACATTTTTGAGCAAGAAACCACCTATGGGGTAAGCGCCGAATGGTTCAAGAGCGCCAATATGCAGGACGGAACACTTATCTTGATTAATGAACAATCGCCACTGAATATACCAATTGTGTAGAAGATCGAACGTTTCTTGTACTCGATCAGCATCCTTTAGTGGATACCTTCGTCCATCTCTTCAGATCATCCACATAAATCAATCAATCCGATTGAAGCTCAGATAGTAGATCGTTAATGAAGATGTTGAAAAGTTTGGGGGCCGAGAACGTAGCCTTGTGGGACGGCGCTGGTCATATGTACAGAATCGGAAGACGTTTCGTTCGCTTTTACCTGTATGGAGCAACTGTACAGGAAATCGGAAATCCATAAAAGAAACTTCCCTGCGACGTGGATTCCTCGGAGTTTGAAAAGAAGCTGTTCAAACGCAACATTCAAGCTTTTACCAACAATCAAATGAGTTTACCCATTTCTCCTTAGCCACAAGCTTTTGACTTCAATTTATACTCACATGAATACACGTTTTCTTAACTAATACTCATCTAGTGGGAGAGCGGAGTATATTTGAAACAATTAACCGCCTGTATTGAGTGAAATAAAAATGTAGTCAACTGTCAATCACGCAGTTCGCGACTGTCACCCGTGGCGAACTGGCACTAGCTGCTGGCATCCAGAAGTCATGAGGGCGGATTCCGGCAGGGGTTCGCTGGGAGGCGCACCATACGAGCACACGAGCTGTCGCAAAAAACTGTCCTCCTGTGTTATTCGCCTCCAAATCTTTGGATTTATTCTCACAGAGACCTACGTGCCATCATTCGATTTGGCTCCGCGAGCTCCTCCTACCACTGTTCATCTATTGGATCTATCATTCACGGATCACCAGCAAACTGTGCTCTTGCAACTTCGAAGTCAACCGTATTTGAACCTTAGG